>JANAVB010016191.1:660969-828469 GCA_029216955.1 Iris pallida | reverse complement strand
GCTCAGGGCTGCCGACGTCGCCGAGGCGGCGCTGTTCTTGGCTTCGGAGGAGTCTCGTTTCATCAGCGGCCATGATGTTGTTGTGGACGGCGGGACTAGTGTGGTTTATCCAGGAGTTTCAAACTTACTGGCAAACATGGCTAAGCACAAGGGGGCAGCTTGAAGAATCCGCTCCGCCAATTTCGAGCTGTTTCGAATCAGATTGAATAATACTGTTTGTTTCAATTTCGAGCTGTTTAATCAAGTCTATGGTTAATTATTGAGGGTTACACGATTGTTGTTGAGGCTCGCGCGCACACAAAGGGAACATAAAATAACAAAGATGACAAATATTTAACGTTGTTCAATCAAAATTCAGACATATTCTAAAGGACAAATGAGAAAATTAATTATATTGAATCAACAAGAAAATTTTGAGAATTACACACAATATTTCGTAATGTGAAACTCTCTCTTAGGGGCTGTTTGGTAAACATAATTTTGGACTGGAAGTGGTGTTCTTGGTGAAAGTTGAGACCCGGATTTTCAAATCTTTTGTTTGGTTGAAAGAAAAATTTGTATGGAAAATTGGATTAGCTGACTACTCGGATGGAAAGTAGCGGCTCTCCACATCCTCTTCTCAGGATAGGATGTGGGTAAGAAGTTGTGGAAACAGAATATAATTAATATAATATATGAAGAAAATGAAAAATTAGATCTTAATTAGCATAGTGTAATTAGGACATGATCTAATTTTTCTTCAAATCCAAATATATGAAGAAGCAGGTGAAAAATAACTGAAGGAGAAGAAAAATTAGCACATGATATGAACTATCAGGCGTCAGAGAAGAGGGGCCTGTGACGGAGGTCCCTCGACCCCTTAATCTTCACCGCCGCTCCCCGTGCCGCCAGTTCAAGCGTAGAACGGCTCAACACCGCCAGTTCGAGCGACCAGCGGCTCAACACCGCCGCTTCCTCTGTTGTCAGTCGCCACTCGGAGAAGATGAAGGAAGGTCGAGAGACTTCGAAGGAGAGGATCGACGGACGGCGGAGAAGAGGATCAGAAGGTGGCGGGGAAGACATGGACGAAACTATATTAAGGCCAAAGGGGGCCTCCCCCCCCCCCCCCCCCCCCCCCACCCCAACCCACCCACCCACCCACACACACACCCCCAACTTTTTATTAGATACTGTCAATACAATGTATGCCTCTCTTCAAGAATAAGTTGATATAGCCATGAAGTCGAACATTTCAAGAAGTAGCATCAGCAAGGAAGAATCTGCTGAAATTGCAAAAGAGAAGGACACTTATATCTCTTCATTTATTTTAGTTGGCAACAATTTTGTTCTTTGTTGATGTTAGATTACTAGTCTTTCATGTTTATGCAATATTTCTGATAAACGAATGCCATTTTTCTTGTAGTGGTCCTTTAATTTATTTTCAAAAAAGTTTGTCTTGAATTTCGATTGTTCTGAAATTGGTTGCGAGATTTTAGGTACTGAATAATTTATTTGTTATGCATTGTAAAAGTTGGTTACTTTGGACTTAATAATGACACATTATCTTATTTTAGTTCCTAAATAAATTAGTACTGTGTTGAATTTAATATGAAGTTAGTTACCTTCTTGAATATCTGTGTAGTTGAAAAAGAAACTTTTATGACGTGATTATCATTATTTTTTAATTTATTTGGGTACTCGGCTCCTGTCCAACACGAGTCTTGACTTCGTCCCTGGGGGAGAAAAGGGTCGGTGGTTTTGGGAGAATATTATTCTCTCCTCCAGACGTGGGTATTAAGTCACTCTTCAATCAGCAAACTAACAACAAAGGAGATTTGTTAAAGTATATATAGATAATTATATTACTAATATTAATAATTAGTATTATTATATAGTTATATTACTAATTATAACAAAAATAATAATTATAAAATATTAATTAGTAATTTGTTAATATTATGTAGTTATATTACTAATTATCTTTATTTCTTAACTAATTACTTTTTTATTAGTATTTAAGGACTATATTAATTTGTTATATAAACAAATTATAAATTTTTATTATAATATACTATTTAATTTTAACTTCCACTTTTTTATTTTCCATATCCTAACCAAACACATTTGTCTCCTACAAATGATACAAAAAAGTGAATGGATTCCAACTTTCACTTCCTCATTGAAAGTCAAAATCCAAATATTCCTACACTTACAATTTACCAGATAGACCCTTACGTTATCTTTAATGATCTCTCACTTCTTCTTTTTTTTTAAGACTTCCTTATAAATAACCTCCTTAGAAAATCCTAAAAGAAATTGCTAAAAAAAAACTCTCTCAAACCTTTAGTACATTGACTGTCCAAAGTTTTTGCAGACCAATCTTAGAGCTGATATGTGGGTCATAAAATAGAATTCTCAACACTTTTCAATACTCAGAAGCAATTAATCTTGATCGTCGATACACCTATCTTAAGATTTGAACAGCATACACAAAGGCCTCGTTTGGTTACCGGAATTTGAGCTTGGAAAAGGAAAGTGATTCCTTTCCTATGTTTGGAAGCCAAAGAAAAGTTGTTAAAAAGAAAAAATGATTCCCAAAGGTAGAAAAATAGAGGAAAAAGTGGTTCCTCACATTTATCTAAGGAATCACTTTCCCTACAACTTTTCCGCATTTATTACAAAAAGTTTTGACCAAAATATCCATGTTCATAATATTATTTACCATTTTTATCCATAATATCTTTTAGACAAAAATATTTCTAAGTAATAATTATTTTTATTAGCACGCGGGTATTTTTGGAAAATTGACTTGATTTTGTTTCCTTTTCTTACAAACACCAAACACTATAATGGAAATTAAAGATATATTTCAGCTATAATCCCGATCTTTCCAAACACCGAAAAGGAACGTTTATAGGAATTATAATTTTCTAAAGGAAAGGAAATACCAAGGAATCAGTTTTCTTTCCTTTCCATTCCGCGAACCAAACGAGGCCAAAGAACAGTTCTGACCCTTGTTAGCAATCATCCGAATAAAACGCGTATTATACGCAAATTTTTTCGTATCTTACATAAACGTATAATACTTACGTACTTTGAAAAATTCGAATTTGTACGCGAATTTTAAGCATGTGGCGTTTTAAACGCGTACCGTTCGAATTTTTAAAAAATTTGGCCAAAAAAATGTGACCAAGAAACCTAACAGTCTTGACTTTCTTGACTCATGCTATTAGATATTAAGACTGACACAATTCTCAAAAATTATCAAAAGAAAAGAAAAAAAATTTCACAGTAACAAAAAAAAAGAAACCCAAGAGTCTTTGCACATGTTGCTTGCAACAATCAAAGAAAACCTTTCGGTTTTCCATCATTCAACATCTTCTTATTCTCACACTGAATCCTTGTTTATGAAGGAGTAGAGGTGGGTGGGCCCTATATATATGCCGAATTTTTAGTGCCGAATTGGTTCATATGAAACGTACTAAACACGAATTAAATCTAATCCGAATGTTTTTCGTTAGACGAATTTTTGACCGAATTTTTGACCGTATTTTACTTATATTGTGCCGATTTATACTCGTACTTTTGTCGTTTCGAATTTTTTCCGTTTGCCGAATTGCTAACAAGGGTTTTGACCCGAACGGTATATTGCTAGAACATACTGTAGGGTGGAAATTTTTGTCACAACCACCGCCTACCTTGTGAGAATCGATGAGTAAAATAACAAGACACAAATAACCAAATAAATAACAAACTAAGCATAAAATATTTAATGTGATTTAGTCAAATTGGACCTACTCCACGAAAGACAATGAGAGAAATAACTTTATTGAATCAATAAAAAAATTCTTACAAGGACCGCACACACAATGATGTAATGTAAAACCCTCCCTTACTTACTTAGATATCCGATGAGCTTCTCCTTCTTCCTCCTGAAGATTCCATTAATGTCCTAAGTAGAAAATCCTAAAAACCTACATGTGTTTTACTCAACTCTCGCATCCCTTTAGTGATTTGAAAGTCTACCGACATGCTGAAAAATGAAGTGCGATAACAAGTATATTGTTGAACGCAAACCATACATAATAGTTATATCATTCCAAAAATGTGACATTTGAATTTGAAAGTCTACCGACAAGAGTCTTCCTGGCGTTCCAGCCCTTGTGTATGTATGTATCTAGTTGGAAATTTGTTGTGTACATATATATAGGTGTTTGCATCCTTGAAGGCAATTTTTTTTTTTTTTTGTTGCATATGTATAAACTCAACGATATCTATGGTCAACCAATTTGGAACCAATATCCTGGCCAACCTGGAACCAGCTATATCGTCTACCTATGTAAGTTAACAACTTCGGTGTCCGAGTTCTATAGCCTAGTAGTATTAGAACGGACACCCGGAGGGACCGACAAGATTCGAGTCCCCAATAGTATGTGTGCGTGAAATTTCAAAAAAAAAAAAAAGTTAACCACTTGGACCAGGTAACTATCCCTTATCACTGAGTGATGACTAATGAGAGCCCAACGAACATTTTGCTTAATTAGAGTTACCTTCAAATTATAGTGAAATAATATCGAGATTATATGAAAAACTAACATATTGGTAAAAAAACAAAAACAAAAACAAAAAACCAACAATATATAAAATTATAATCAAGTCCCTCAATCCTAAACTCCACAATTTTCTCTTATGTATCCAAATCCGAAGAAAATGTACGCATCACTGTGTTTTCTTCGGGAAAAAAAAAACAGCGATCATACAAAATATAGAAGTTTTATTATGTTAAGTGAACATATATTTTACAAAGCATGTATGAATAAGTATTATTGAAACAGAAAGTTTATACAAAAGATATATTTAAAAAAAATTGGAGTGGAGGCAAATATGAAAGTATTGGAAACAAATGGATGATTAACGTTAACTCTCTCAACACATTCTTGTAACTCAGAATACGCCAACTAGAACATTCTTGCTACAAAATTTTATACGAAATGCTTCAACCGTCAGTGAAGCATTTTGGTCCGAACCGAATAAGGATTCGGTTCGGTTTTAAAAAAATTCGGTTTGGTTTCAGTTTCATAAATACTAAATCTTTTTTATTCGATTTCGATTCGGTTTCGGATTTCGGTTTCGGTCCAAAACCGAAAACCGAAAACCGGATAAGAAAATTTAGTTTATATATATATATATATATATATATATATATATATATATATGTGTGTGTGTGTGTGTGTGTGTGTGTGTGTGTGTGTGTGTATCTAGGTATATTTAGTTATTATATATATTAACACAAAAAACACAAAAAAAATTCAAAAATCGAATAAACCAAAAATCGAACCGATTTAATTCGGTTCGCTTCGGTTATTGACCAATTTGATTCGGTTTCGATTTTGCTTATTCCGTTTCGGTCCAATTCGATTTTTGCTTATTCGGTTCGATTGGAACCGAATGCTCACCCCTAGTTACCATACCCTTTCTTTTCATCAATACCCCTAAACTTGTCTCTCAATTCCTAAATATTTTAAAATGTCTCTCGTTCGTATAAATTTTCTGTTTAAATAATAAAATATAAACAAAGCAAAGTTATATCACGTTTCTAAATATAGGAAAGGAATAGTCTGTCACACTTCTATAATCTGCCACTCCCAGAGTAACCTCTTTACCATCAAATCACCCAGCTACTGACGATCAGATTTTGAAAAAAAAAAACTATGGATGGCTAAAATTATGCGCATTTGACACGAGGAAAATTCAGAAAATAAAATAAGATCAATATTTAATTATAAAAACTAAAAAATAAAAAATAAAAAATTCATCATACTCAGGATGACTAAAATTATGCGCTGAAAGTGATGCACTCAAATCTTAATAATTATATTATATTACTTTTTTCGTCGATAATGATGCAATATCACTTTCAACCCAAAATTTAAGAAATAAAACAATAAATAAAATTTAATATCCAAAGGAATATATGTTGTTTTATTATCAAATTTCTTTATTAGTTGATTTTAATCTTAACAGGAATAACAATGCAATCAAATTTTCAAAAAAAAAAAAAATTCTTTTTCAATAATTTGGTCCATCATATACAAAGATAATCAACAACAATTTATACAAAAATATATATTAATAAATTATAGAGCTCACCAAATGGAAAGTGACTAATTCCACTCTAGTAGGTCTAGGTCTTCTATAGGGCCGGTCCTGAATAATTGAAGGCCCTGTGCGAATTTCAAAATGTGGCCCTATAAATTTTTTTATTTATATTTTTTAAATGTATTGTTTTTTTGGTTATCAGAATCTCTCGAAATATTCTTGATTGTATATTATAACTGAATCTATAAATAGTTACGAAACAAAATAACCAGAGCTCAAATTATCTGTATATCTGTATTCAAGCACATTACATAATATAATAAAAATATTTTAGATAGAAGATACACTGACCGCTAAATTGTCAAACTCTGGCCTCAATTTTTTTTTTATCGATCTGTTGATGAGAACATATAAAAAATGAATAATGATCAATACCCAAATGAGAAGTAATCTATAATCATACAATAAATAAAACTAAAAGTATAGAACAATAAAATTACCTGACAAAACTTTTTCAATGGATCTTCAATAATAAATTGAAACTATTACTATTTACCAAGAGAACCAAAAAAGATACCAGCTAGTGCATTACTGCTTTTTGAACATTGATCTTCTTGCATTCTTAGAAGCAAAATCATCAATTAAACTTTCATGATCAATATTTTCCAAAAACTCATTTTCAATTGAAACCAAAGCCAAACTATTTAATCTTTCTTGCGACATAGTTGATCGCAAGTAAGATTTCAATATTTTTAATTTTGAAAAACTTCTTTCAGTCGATGCAACTGTAACAGGAATGGTCAACAAAATTCTATATGCAAGACAACAAGTTGGATAATAATTCATTATTTTCAAAAAATTTAGTATTGCACTAGCTGTATCTTTTTCTTCTGGTAAATATTTTTGTAATAGTTGCAATTCATTAAATAAATCCTCACCATCGATGTCTGAAATGTGATCATTTTCTAACTTCTTTTCAAGATTGTTGCAGCTTGTCTTCAGTTCATCAGCATCCAATGATTTGAACTTCTCTGCTGTAAGTAAGAAGCCGAATGTGTCTTCATACTGCTTATATTGCTCAAACCTTCCCAATGAACCGATTGCTTGATCAACTATGTATAAAAAATATTGAATTCTGAAGGATTCTTGAGTTGATTCTTCATGGACCGGTTCAGAAGACTCGGTAGCAATCTCATCAAAACGTTTTTTTCTACGAATTATCCTCTTCTTGTTCTTTGGAAACACCGGATCAATATCCAATTCAGCAGCAATTTCTTTAGCACAATCCAAAGCCTTCTCAAACCCAACTTCTCGGTACTCTTGAAAAAAAGCAATCAGAGCCTTCACACTATCCATTGCCACATCAATACGCATATTTTCACATTGTAATTCTTTGCTGACTGTTGAGAGTCAATAAGGGACTTTTAGTCCCACATCGGAATATGTAGTATGTAGAGGAGCTAGACTCCCTATAAGTAGTGAAGTAGACCATCAATAAAATATACAACCATTATTTTCTACATGGTATCAGAGCCATAACTCTCTCTCTCTCTCTCCACAAAATTTTTTTCGACAACCCCCCCGATCCCACCGGCCTCCACCCACTGCGCCCCCCCTCCCGACGCACCCTCGCCGACCCCCCTCCTCGCAGAACCTCCCCGACCCCCCCTGCAGAACCCCCCCGACCTCCACTTGCCGACCTCCACTCGCCGACCCCCCCTTCCCTGCAGAACCCCCCGACCCCCCCCGACCAGAACCCCCCCCCCCCGACCCCCCTGCAGAACCCCCCCTCTCTCCCGCAGACGCCTCCCCCCCCACAGCAGCACACAAACCCTAACCCTAACCCTAGCTTTTTGCCATGGAAACCCTAATCCTAGACCTAGCAGCCCCATCAAACCCTAACCCTAGCTTTTAACAAAAAAAAAAATGGCGTATTTCGAATAGAGACGGCTGTCAAATCTTTATTTGCACCAACTCTGTTCCGTGCTTACGCCGTTTGGAACTAACAAATACTTTATTTGTTATTCCTTCTTCACATCGGGATCTATGCAGAGACTGATCATGTCTTCTCTGGTGTCCTGACGTGTTCACTTTACATGCGCGTGCCGGTGCTGGCCAAGTTAGTAGCGCATTAGTAAAGTCTCTGGCGTTGAAGAAGACGGCGTCGACGATGAAGACGACGAAGACGACGCCGTTGGGTCAGTTGCAGACTCCGACGACGACGACGAAGACGACGAATTGAGTTCACAGTTGAAGACGCCATGGATTCGATCAGTGGCAAACTGACGGTCGAAGAGATGAAGGCCTTGGTTGATGATATCTTATCCAAGAGATTAACCGAGGTAACCCCACGTGTGATCCATACTGATGTGGATCCGTCGCCTTACAAAATGGGGAAGCTGGAGAAGCTGGAGACGAAGTTGGAAGGAACTTCCAACTACTTGAAGTGGTCGCGGCAGGCGATGCGGACACTGAAGGGACGTGGCTTGGTTGGCTATATCACTGGCCAAGCCAAGGCGCCAGCCGATCACTCCACCAAGGAGTTTACTGTGTGGGAGATTGTCAACAACGTCGTGGCTGGGTGGTTGACTACCTCTTTAACCGACCAGGTGTCGGGCAATGTCGAGGCTATGGAGGCTGCTGCTGATATATGGCAAACTCTCAAAGATATGTACTCCGGCTCCGGCAATCCTATGCGAGTCTTTCAATTGCAAGATAAACTCGATAGGGTGGCCCAAGATGACCGTACCATCTCTGAGTATGCGGCCCTGTTGAAAAAGTATTGGTCTGATCTGGATCATTATGATCCTCTTGGGATGGAAGATGCACAAGTCGAACCAGCCTTCGCAAAGTACTTTCAGACGTTCCTGGCTTATATTTCCCGACAGCGTATGATGAAATTCCTGAAGGGACTATACCCTGTATTTGAGCAGCGACGGAATATCCTCCTATCCCAACCCACGCTTCCGACCTTGGAAGAAGCTATAGCTGTTATGACACAGGAAGAAGCTCGACTGAAGTTGATGCCTAACAAGGGCTCCTCCCAGGGGGAGCCAGCCGCGGTTGAAAAGTCTGCCCTTGTTGCCTTCAATCAACCTCCATCTATGGGTGGTGTTTGTCACAATTGTGGTGACTCCGGACATTACATCCGATTTTGTCCAAAACCCTTGCGCAATCAGTCTACTGATCGAGGACGGGGTCGTGGAGGCCGGCGTGGTGGTAGAGGAGGATATGCCGGTAGAAGGGGCGGACACAAAGCAAATCTGGTGGAGGAAGGGGGAGAGAATCAACTGTCTGAAATAACCCCGCTTGAGCGGGAGTTCCTTGAGAAGTTGCGAGGCACAAAGCTGGGTTCGGTCGACTGTCCTGGGGCGTCTTCAACCTCGGGAGATCACCTCACTTGCTTTGCCCAAACCAGCACCGATGATTCTGCATGTGCTCTTGCCTCTATCCATCAGTCAGGATAGATTATGGACTCTGGGGCATCTCGCCATGTCACGGGGTCCCGTGATGCGTTTCAGGGATATACTCACCTACCATTGCCGGAGAGTATTCAGACCGCTGATGGTACATCCCGTCCTGTCATGGGTAAAGGCACTGTCGCATGCACCCCCTCCCTCACTTTAACCAATGTCCTACATGCTCTGTCCTTTCCTGTCAATCTCCTATCCATTAGTGCCATTATACTTGATCTTAACTGTACTGTTTCCTTTGACATTCCTCAGGTGACTTTTCAGGAGAAAGGGACAGGACGACGACTTGGGACTGGCACATGGCATAAGGGGCTGTGGTATTTAGACAGGACTGGACTGGACACCACATTGGCATCCTTGGTTGCAGATGCACCACCAGCAGCTTCCTGTTGCAGTGTTGAAGCCGGCTTGCTACTCCACCACCAGCGTGTCGGTCATTCTTCTTTTAAAGTTATGAGTCGAATGTATCCGTCCTTATTATATCAAAGGGCTAATAAAGAGAAGTTATTTTGTAATGCTTGTGAGTTGGGCAAACATACCAGAAGTACGTATGTAAGCACGGGGAATAGGAGTTCAGCTGCTTTTGACATGATACATTCAGATGTATGGGGCCCTTGTCCTACGACTGGTATTAACGGCTTTCGATGGTTCGTCACCTTTATTGACTGTTATACCCGCGTGACATGGGTCTACCTTATGAAGAATAAGAGTGACGTCCTTGAGGCCTTTCAGGACTTTCATCGACGGGTGAAAACTCAATATGGCGCTAAAATTAAGTGTTTTTGGTCAGACAATGGGACGAAGTATACTAATAAGCGGGTTGCTGAGTACTTTTCCATTCATGGAATACTTCATCAAACTTCATGTGCTTATACTCCGGCCCAAAATGGTGTGGCGGAACGAAAAAATAGACACCTGCTGGAAGTCGCACGGACGATGATGCTGGCTATGAATATCCCGAAACACTTTTGGGGGCAGGCTATATTGACGGCCTCTTATCTTATCAACAGAATGCCATCTCCAGTATTGGACTGGAAGACACCGTAGGAAATGCTTACTAGGGCAACGACATACACTGTTCCACCAAAAGTCTTTGGATGTGTGTGCTTTGTCCAAGATAATAGGCCAGGCGTTGGCAAATTGGATCCTAGGGCAATTAAATGTGTCTTCGTCGGTTACACGGCGACGTAGAAGGGTTATGCCTGTTGGAGTCCAGTCAAGCGGAAGATGTTTGTCAGCATGGATGTTACTTTCAGAGAATTCGAACCATACTATGGTTCGGATGAAGGTTCAGCATTTGGTGACACACCTACCACAGATGGCGTTAGATGTGAGGGGGAGATAATAAGCCCAAATGTGGTCGTCGGATCGGTTCCGTGTCCAGTTGTAGAAAACTGGACGAAAGGGGGAGAGCACAGTGACTCAGATACAGATAATGAAGAAGAATATCCATATGTTACGCAGGGGGAGCAGTAGACAAGGAAAAAGGAGCTCCAAGTCTACAGAAGGAGACAACAGAAGTCCAGTACTGTGCCTATGCCGTGCCCTGTGCCTACTATGCCAAGTCCCTCGTCTACTCCTGCTCCAACTCCTGAAGATGTTGCCCCCGCACTGAATCACTCGGATTCGGATGCGGATCTCTCCGACTCGGATGGTATGATCTCTCCACCACCTATTGCTCCCTTAAGGAGATCTTCTCGCATTAATGCGGGTAAGGCTCCTGCTCGTTTTGATGATTACGAACATGACATTGCCAACTTCTTGTCTTATTCTAACATTTCTTCGAATTATCGAGCCTTCATTGCATCGCTAGACTCTACTTCGTTGCCCAAGTATTGGCAGAAAGCAAAGAAAGATCCAAGGTGGAAAGCTACAATGATGGAAGAACTTGGGGCACTGGAGAAAAATAAGACATGGGAGCTGGTTTCATTACCCAAAAGGAAGAAAGCTGTGGGATGCAAATGGGTGTACACAGTGAAAGAGACGCCAGAAGGAAAAGTAGAGCGGTACAAGGCGAGGTTGGTTGCAAAAGGATTCACACAATCATATGGAATAGACTATGATGAGACGTTTGCCCCAGTAGCAAAAATGAGCACCGTGAGAACTCTGGTCTCCATTGCAGCGAACTATGGGTGGAAGTTGTACCAGCTGGATGTGAAGAATGCATTTCTTCATGGGGACCTGCAAGAAGAAGTATACATGGAGCTCCCGCTAGGGTGCTACGCGACGGAATCAAACGGAGGGACGTCGCAAGGAAAGGTGTGTAAACTGAAGAAGTCGCTATACGGGCTCAAGCAATCTCCTCGAGCCTGGTTTGACAGATTCAGAAAGGCTGTTACAGGCATAGGATACCGTCAAACAAATGCAGATCATACGATCTTCCTCCAGCATGCAAGAGGCCACATCACTATACTTGCTGTATATATGGATGATATAGTGATCACATGTGATGATGAAGTCGAGATCACTTAGCTGAAGTCAAAACTCGCAAAAAAGTTTGAAGTGAAGGATTTAGGAGCGATGAGGTACTTTCTAGGTATCGAGGTGTGTGAAGACGAACAAGGAATTGTTCTCTCACAGAGAAAATACACACTAGATCTGCTGAAGGAGACGGGAATGCTGGGATGCAAAGCAGCGGTCACTCCAATTGACCAGAAGTGCAAGTTGGGAGAAGAAGCAGGAGAACCCGTTGATCGTGAAAGATATCAAAGACTTGTAGGGAGATTGATTTATCTGGGACACACTCGCCCTGATATCTCATTCACGGTGAGTGTAGTGAGTCGCTACATACATGATCCAAGAAAGGGTCATATGGAAGCAGTATTTCAGATCTTGAGGTATCTGAAAGGAACGCCGGAAAAGGGGCTATGGTTCAAGAAGAATGGACGCATAGAAGTTGAGGGATACTGTGATGCAGACTGGGCAAGCTGCATAGACGACAGAAGGTCTACCACGGGATACTGTGTTTTTGTAGGAGGAAATCTGGTCTCATGGAGAAGCAAGAAACAGTCTGTGGTAGCACGGTCGACAGCTGAAGCAGAATACAGAGCAATGGCTCTGGGAGTGTCAGAGTTGCTGTGGGTGAAAGCGTTGCTGACAGAGTTGAAGCTAGACAAGTGAGCACCATTGCGTCTTCTGAGCGATAGTCAAGCTGCAATAAGTATAGCTAACAATCCCGTTCAGCATGACAGAACGAAGCACATCGGGATTGATCGATTCTTCATCAAGGAGAAGCTGGAACAAGGGATACTGAAGATTGACCATGTCCGCTCAGAAGAACAAGTTGTAGACTGTCTGACTAAGGGTCTTAGTTCATTAAGTCTGTCGAAGCTATGTAACAAGATGGGGAAGATCAATATCTATCGCCCATCTTGAGGGGGAGTGTTGAGAGTCAATAAGGTACTTTTAGTCCCACATCGGAATATATAGTATGTAGAGGAGCTAGACTCCCTATAAGTAGTGAAGTAGTCCATCAATAAAATATACAACCATTATTTTCTACACTGACTATATTAACTTTAACCAAGATGTTATACCAAATAACCATACCAACAATGAACTCAAAATTTCCAAGTTCTTATTCTGCAAAACAAGTAGCTTCACTTTTAGCCTTTGCCTCTTTCTCACTTTCGGCAAGCTGAAGTAGAGCTTCTCGTATTTTAGGAGCTTGAGTCACTATTGTTTTCACACTATTAATTCTACTTTCCCATCGTGTAGTCGACAATGATTTTAGAGTGAAACCTTTTTCTGGAAGATTATCCTTCAAAATCTTCCACCTTTTTGTAGAATCTGCAAACAATGTATAAATACGTTGCACAACTCCAAAAAAGTTTACTGCTTTACTGCAAGAGTTTGCTATATCTGACAGTGTCAAATTGAGAGAATGAGAACCACAAGGTGTATAAAATACTATAGGATTGATGTCTAAGAGTTTTCTTTGTACACCTTTGTGCCTCCCCTTCATGTTTGACCCATTATCATAGCTTTGGCCTCTGACATTATCAATATCAAGATCAAGATGGTGTAGCACATTTTGCAACTCTTCAAACAACCCTTGACCTGTTGTGTCATTCACAACCAAGAATTGTATAAAATATTCTTGCACCTTTATTGGAATTGTAGAGACATCAACACACCTTAATATCAATGTCATATGTTCTAGTTTGCTAACATCAGGAGTACAATCGAGTATTACTGAAAAGTACTTAGCTTCTTTTATTTATTTTTAGGATTGCACCTTTAATTTCAGAAGGTAGCAAGAGTATCATCTCATTTTGAATCTTGTGACTCAGATAATGGTAATGAATCTCATGATTTTGTTTCCTTCGGAGATGCTCTTTTAAGGTTGAATCCCACTCGACAACCATTTCAACTAAAGCCATAAAATTTCTATTACTTTCTTTATATATCTTCTCATTACTTCCACGGAACTCCAAGCTCTGTTTAGCCAAATATTTCACAAATGCAAACAATCTCCACAATACCTTCCTCCAGTGTTCTGTTTCTTTGATGATTTGGTCCTGCACAACTTGGTCAATGACTTGATTATTTTCCAGCCTACCATGCAACTCAACCCAAATAGACATATGATTGATATGATCTGCACTTCTTTCATGTGTTTTCAAATTGTTTGCCAGGTGTCCCCAATCCCTTACTCCATCATGCGCTAATTGACTTTGTTGTGGCCGGTTCTTAAACAATTTACAACAGAAGCAAAATACCTTGTCAAGATCCTTGGAATACACTAGCCAATTTCGATGATACTTCTCTCCGTTTCATAAGTACTTATTGTAGAATTCAGAGGAGAAACGTCTTTTCAGTCCATCTTTAGGGCATTTTTTCGGTTAACAAATCTCTTACAGGACCTTTTTTTCGCCTATAAATCCCTCAATTTAGGATCAAGACTATCCCAATTTCTAGAATCATAGATGTTTAAGGCAATATCTCCAATTTCATTATCATTACCATTCAAACCAAGTTCCACCACATTTTCTTCCTCATGATTCTCCGCATTTTCTTCTACAGGTACATCACCATCTTCTTCCATAGGTACATGCAAATGCTCTTCAACATCTACTAGTGTTGCCTCTGTCGGTTCCAGCAAATTAATGCTCATGCTCTTCAACATCTATTAGTTGTTTGACAACAAATTTGTCAAGGGCTCCTCTTTGACTTCGAACAAAATGCTCCTCTTTGCTTTTTCTTTTGCGCTTGGAATAACCCGATTCAAATTTTCTAGTGGGAGGCATTCTAGACACAGTATATCTGAAACTAGACAAAATAGACCTTTAAATTCCTAAATTTTATAAAAGAAAAAAAAAATCTGAAATAGACACTTGCATATAGACACTTTCCATCAATAAAACTATTACTACATAGCATAACTGTAAGAAAATATACACAAAATGATATCAAAATCCACACAAAAATTATCACCACGTCAGAACTATTCTTTTCTCAATCGAGATCCAAAAGCAAACCAATTATTCCCAATGGGATGATATTGTTCTTCCATATATAAATATAAAACTAAATTCACAATAGGCATAGTTCTTAAAAAAATAATAAATTCATAATGAGAATAAAATTCTTAAGGAAAATTTTTTGTACCTCTTAGAGATGAATCATTCCTGTTACAGTTGCATCAGATTAAGAAGAATAAAACAATGACTAAGTTAGTATTTTATTCGTAATGCAACTGTAATCAACGAAAAAAAATTCTCCGTCATTGTTTTAAATAAAATTCTTACGAAAAATAAATTATTGGTTGGGTACATTTGCATATAGAAATTTGTACCTCTTAGAGATGAATCATTCCTGAAACAGGATCCAAGCATTCTCTGTTTTCCTTGTCCTTAAAGAAATTAAAAAACAATGAAGAAACTAGTAATCAAAGAACTGAAAGAAGAAACCCACACAATAATTTATTAAAAAACAATATTTTATATTTTACCTAACGGTGTCGACGCCGCTTCAACCAAGGCCGGCCCTTCGGATCGTAGAGGAGCAGCTATTAGGAATAAAGTTTGGGTATTGATCTTTCCAACGTCAGCCAGCTAATTAGGTTGGAGACTTGGCATTGGAGTCAAATAAAATGACTTGTAAAATTACAAAATTGCCCTCTTTTTTTGGAGGCACCTCATATTTTAAGGCCCTATACAACTGCACGTTGGGCACGGGCCCGGGGCCGGCCATGTAATTAGTTTTTTTATTTTTTTTTCCGAATCTGGTTTATCAAATAATAGAAGGCAAGGAAAGGCTGCAAACAATTTCCGGTCGTGTGAAATTATTCTCCTAACCCGAAAACAATATAGTACTGAAATATTAATAAATTAATCGACTGATAATTTCTGGATTAGTCGTATCGCAAAAAGGCCACGCTGCGGAGGATGCGATGAAGGACGCTGGTAGAATCTTCGGCCAAATGGACGTTCTCGGAGAAGCATTCGAATTGACCCTGTCGACAAGTACGAATTCATTGACCATCGACGACCGCATGGATGTTCTGCACAAGATTTACCTTGAGTGGTCGGAGGAGTGAAAACAATGGCTGGAGGCTATGCGTCCGCTCGCCGAGGCCGGTCCTGAATAATTGAAGGCCCTGTGCGAATTTCAAAATGTGGCCCTATAAATTTATTTATTTATATTTTTTTAAATGTATTGTTTTTGTCGTTATCAGAATCTCTCGAAATATTCTTGATTGTATATTATAACTGAATCTATAAATAGTTACGAAACAAAATAACCAAAGCTCAAATTATCTGTATTCAAGCACATTACATAATATAATAAAAATATTTTAGATAGAAGATACACTGACCGCTAAATTGTCAAACTCTGGCCTCAAATTCTTTTTTTATCGATCTGTTGATGAGAACATATAAAAAATGAATAATGATCAATATCCAAATGAGAAGTAATCTATAATCATACAATAAATAAAACTAAAAGTATAGAACAATAAAATTACCTGACAAAACTTTTTCAATGGATCTTCAATAATAAATTGAAACTATTACTATATTACCAAAAGAACCAAAAAAGATACCAGCTAGTGCATTACTGCTTTTTGAACATTGATCTTCTTGCATTCTTAGAAGCAAAATCATCAATTAAACTTTCATGATCAATATTTTCCAAAAACTCATTTTCAATTGAAACCAAAGCCAAACTATTTAATCTTTCTTGTGACATAGTTGATCGCAAGTAAGATTTCAATATTTTTAATTATGAAAAACTTCTTTCAGTCAATGCAACTGTAACAGGAATGGTCAACAAAATTCTATATGCAAGACAACAAGTTGGATAATAATTCATTATTTTCAAAAAAAATTAGTATTGCACTAGCTGTATCTTTTTCTTCTGATAAATGTTTTTGTAATAGTTGCAATTCATTAAATAAATCCTCACCATCGATGTCTGAAATGTGATCATTTTCTAACTTCTTTTCAAGATTGCTGCAGCTTGTCTTCAGTTCATCAGCATCCAATGATTTTAACTTCTCTGCTGTAAATAAGAAGCCGAATGTGTCTTCATACTGCTTATATTGCTCAAACCTTCTTTCCAATGAACCGATTGCTTGATCAACTATGTATAAAAAGTACTGAATTCTGAAGGATTCTTGAGTTGATTCTTCATGGACCGGTTCAGAAAACTCGGTAGCAATCTCATCAAAATGTTTTTTTTCTACGAATTATTATCTTCTTGTTCTTTGGAAACACCGGATCAATATCCAATTCAGCAGTAATTTCATTAGCACAATCCAAAGCCTTCTCAAACCCAACTTCTCGGTACTCTTGAAAAAAAAGCAATCAGAGCCTTCACACTATCCTTTGCCACATCAATACGCATATTTTCACATTGTAATTCTTTGCTGACTATATTAGCTTCAACCAAGATGTTATACCAAATAACCATACCCACAATGAACTCAAAATTTCCAAGTTCTTATTCTGCCAAACAAGTAGCTTCACTTTTAGCCTTTGCCTCTTTCTTACTTTCGGCAAGCTGAAGTAGAGCTTCTCGTATTTCAGGAGCTTGAGTCACTATTGCTTTCACACTATTAATTCTACTTTCCCATCGTGTAGTCGATAATGATTTTAGAGTGAAACCTTTTTCTGGAAGATTATCCTTCAAAATCTTCCACCTTTTTGTAGAATTGCAAACAATGTATAAATACGTTGCACAACTCCAAAAAAGTTTACTGTTTTACTGCAAGAGTTTGCTATATCTGACAGTGTCAAATTGAGAGAATGAGAACCACAAGGTGTATAAAATGCTCTAGGATTGATGTCTAAGAGTTTTCTTTGTACACCTTTGTGCCTCCCCTTCATGTTTGACCCATTATCATAGCTTTGGCCTCTGACATTATCAATATCAAGATCAAGATGGTGTAGCACATTTTACAACTCTTCAAACAACCCTTGACCTGTTGTGTCATTCACAACCAAGAATTGTATAAAATATTCTTGCACCTTTATTGGAATTGTAGAGACATCAACACACCTTAATATCAATGTCATATGTTCTAGTTTGCTAACATCAGGAGTACAATCGAGTATTACTGAAAAGTACTTAGCTTCTTTTATTTTTTTTAGGATTGCACCTTTAATTTCAGAAGGTAGCAAGAGTATCATCTCATTTTGAATCTTGTAACTCAGATAATGGTAATGAATCTCATGATTTTGTTTCCTTCGAAGATGCTCTTTAAAGGTTGAATCCCACTCGGCAACCATTTCAACTAAAGCTATAAAATTTCCATTACTTTCTTCATATATCTTCTCATTACTTCCACGGAACGCCAAGCTCTGTTTAGTCAAATATTTCACAAATGCAAACAATCTCCACAGTACCTTCCTCCAGTGTTCTGTTTCTTTGATGATTTGGTCCTGCACAACTTTGTCAATGACTTGATTATTTTCCAGCCTAGCATGCAACTCAACCCAAATAGATATATGATTGATATGTTCTGCACTTCTTTCATGTGCTTTCAAATTGTTTGCCAGGTGTCCCCAATCCCTTACTCCATCATGCGCTAATTGACTTTGTTGTGGCCGGTTCTTAAATAATTTACAGCAGAAGCAAAATACCTTGTCAAGATCCTTAGAATACACTAGCCAATTTCGATGATGCTTCTCTTCGTTTGATAAGTACTTATTGTAGAATTCAGAGGAGAAACGTCATTTCAGTCCATCTTTAGGGCCCTTTTCGGTTAACAAATCTCTTATAGGACCTTTTTCACCAATAAATTCCTCCATTTAGGATCAAGACTATCCCAATTTCTAGGATCATAGATGTTCATGGCAATATCTCCAATTTCATTATCATTACCATTCAAACCAAGTTCCACCACATTTTCTTCCTCATGATTCTCCGCATTTTCTTCTACAGGTACATCACCATCTTCTTCCATAGGTACATGCAAATGCTCTTCAACATCTACTAGTGTTGCCTCTGTCGGTTCCAGCAAATGCTCTTCAACGTCTACTGTTGTTGCCTCTGTAGGTTCTTGCACATGCTCTTCAACATCTATTGGTTGTTTGACAACAAATTTGTCAAGAGCTCCTCTTTGACTTCGAACAAAATGCTCCTCTTTGATTTTTCTTTTGCGCTTGGAATAACCCGATTCAAATTTTCTAATGGGAGGCATTCTAGACACAGTATATCTGAAACTAGACAAAATAGACCTTTAAATTCCTAAATTATATAAAAGAAAAAAAATCTGAAACTAGACACTTGCATATAGACACTTTCCATCAATAAAACTATTACTACATAGCATAACTGTAAGAAAATATACACAAAATGATATCAAAATCCACACAAAAATTATCACCACGTCAGAGCTGTTCTTTTCTCAATCGAGATCCAAAAGCAAACCAATTATTCCCAATGGGATGATATTGCTCTTCCATATATAAATATAAAACTAAATTCGCAATAGGATCACAGTTCTTAAAAAAAAATTCATAATGAGAATAAAATTCTTAAGGAAAATTTTTTGTACCTCTTAGAGATCAATCATTCCTGTTACAGTTGCATCGGATTAAGAAGAATAAAACAATGACTAAGTTAGTATTTTATTCGTAATGCAACTGTAATCAACGAAAAAAAATTCTCCGTTATTGTTTTAAATAAAATTCTTACGAAAAATAAATTATTGGTTGGGTACAATTGCATATAGAAATTTGTACCTCTTAGAGATGAATCATTCCTGAAACAGGATCCAAGCATTCTCTGTTTTCCTTGTCCTTAAAGAAATTAAAAAACAATGAAGAAATTAGTAATCAAAGAATTGAAAGAAGAAACCCACACAATAATTTATTAAAAGACAATATTTTATATTTTACCTAACGGTGTCGACGCCGCTTCAACCAAGGCCGGCCCTTCGGATCGTAGAGGAGCAGCTATTAGTAATAAAGTTTGGGTATTGATCTTTCCAACGTCTGCCAGCTAATTAGGTTGGAGACTTGGAGTTGGAATTAAATAAAATAACTTGTAAAATTACAAAATTGCCCTCTTTTTTTTTGGAGGCCCCTCATATTTTGAGGCCCTGTGCAACTGCACGTTGGGCACGGACCCGGGGCCGGCCATGTAATTAGTTTTCTATTTTTTTCCGGATCTGGTTTATCAAATAATATAAGGCAAGGAAAGACTGCAAACAATTTTCGGTCGTGTGAAATTATTCTCCTAACCCAAAAACAATATAGTACTGAAATATTAATAAATTAATTGACTGATAATTTTTGGATTAGTCGTATCGCAAAAAGGCCACGCTGCGGAGGATGCGATGAAGGACGCCGGTAGAATCTTCGGCCAAATGGACGTTCTTGGAGAAGCATTCGAATTGACCCTGTCGACAAGTACGAATTCATTGAACATCGACGGCCGCATGGAAGTTCTGCACAAGATTTACCTCGAGTGGTCGGAGGAGTGGAAACAATGGCTGGAGGCTATGCGTCCGCTCGCCGAGGGACAGGGCCGGTCCTGAATAATTGAAGGCCCTGTGCGAATTTCAAAATGTGGCCCTATAAATTTATTTATTTATATTTTTTAAATGTATTGTTTTTGTCGTTATCAGAATCTCTCGAAATATTCTTGATTGTATATTATAACTGAATCTATAAATAGTTACGAAACAAAATAACCAAAGCTCAAATTATCTGTATTCAAGCATATTACATAATATAATAAAAATATTTTAGATAGAAGATACACTGACCGCTAGATTGTCAAACTCTTTGCCTCAAATTCTTTTTTTTATCTACATGTTGATGA
The DNA here is from genome assembly GCA_029216955.1 of Iris pallida. Taxonomy (NCBI): domain Eukaryota; kingdom Viridiplantae; phylum Streptophyta; class Magnoliopsida; order Asparagales; family Iridaceae; genus Iris; species Iris pallida. Next base: position 807,641 of record JANAVB010016191.1, on the reverse strand, counting down.
GAACATATAAATAATGAATAATGATCAATACCCAAATGAGAAGTAATCTATAATCATACAATAAATAAAACTAAAAGTATAGAACAATAAAATTACCTGACAAAACTTTTTCAATGGATCTTCAATAATAAATTGAAACTATTACTATATTACCGAGAGAACCAAAAAAGATACCAGCTAGTGCATTACTGCTTTTTGAACATTGATCTTCTTGCATTCTTAGAAGCAAAATCATCAATTAAACTTTTATGATCAATATTTTCCAAAAACTCATTTTCAATTGAAACCAAAGCCAAACTATTTAATCTTTCTTGCGACATAGTTGATCGCAAGTAAGATTTCAATATTTTTAATTATGAAAAACTTCTTTCAGCCGATGCAACTGTAACAGGAATGGTCAACAAAATTCTATATGCAAGACAACAAGTTGGATAATAATTCATTCTTTTCAAAAAAATTAGTATTGCACTAGCTTATCTTTTTCTTCTGGTACATGTTTTTGTAATATTTGCAATTCATTAAATAAATCCTCACCATCGATGTCTGAAATGTGATCATTTTCTAACTTCTTTTCAAAATTGTTGCAGCTTGTCTTCAGTTCATCAGCATTTAATGATTTTAACTTCTCTGCTGTAAATAAGAAGCTGAATGTGTCTTAATACTGCTTATATTGCTCAAACGTTCTTTCCAATGAACCGATTGCTTGATCAACTATGTATAAAAAGTACTGAATTCTGAAGGATTCTTGAGTTGATTCTTCATGGACCGGTTCAGAAGACTCGGTAGCAATCTCATCAAAATGTTTTTTTTCTACGAATTATTCTCTTCTTGTTCTTTGGAAACACCGGATCAATATCCAATTCAGCATCAATTTCTTTAGCACAATCCAAAGCCTTCTCAAACCCAACTTCTCGATACTCTTGAAAAAAAAGCAATCAGAGCCTTCACACTATCCATTGCCACATCAATACGCATATTTTAACATTGTAATTCTTTGCTGACTATATTAGCTTTAACCAAGATGTTATACCAAATAACCATACCCACAATGAACTCAAAATTTCCAAGTTCTTATTCTGCCAAACAAGTAGCTTCACTTTTAGCCTTTGTCTCTTTCTCACTTTCGGCAAGCTGAAGTAAAGCTTCTCGTATTTCAGGAGCTTGAGTCACTATTGCTTTCACACTATTAATTCTACTTTCCCATCGTGTAGTCGACAATGATTTTAGAGTGAAACCTTTTTCTGGTAGATTATCCTTCAAAATCTTCCACCTTTTTGTAGAATCTGCAAACATTGTATAAATACGTTGCACAACTCCAAAAAAGTTTACTGCTTTACTGCAAGAGTTTGTTATATCTGACAGTGTCAAATTGAGAGAATGAGAACCACAAGGTGTATAAAATACTCTAGGATTGATGTCTAAGAGTTTTCTTTGTACACCTTTGTGCCTCCCCTTCATGTTTGACCCATTATCATAGCTTTGGCCTCTGACATTATCAATATCAAGATCAAGATCAAGATGGTGTAGCACATTTTGCAACTCTTCAAACAACCCTTGACCTGTTGTGTCATTCACAACCAAGAATTTATAAAATATTCTTGCACCTTTATTGGAATTGTAGAGACATCAACACACCTTAATATCAATGTCATATGTTCTAGTTTGCTAACATCATGAGTACAATCGGGTATTACTGAAAAGTACATAGCTTCTTTTATTTTATTTTTAGGATTGCACCTTTAATTTCAGAAGGTAGCAAGAGTATCATCTCATTTTGAATCTTGTGACTCAGATAATGGTAATGAATCTCATGATTTTGTTTCCTTCGGAGATGCTCTTTTAAGGTTGAATCCCACTCGGCAACCATTTCAACTAAAGCCATAAAATTTTCATTACTTTCTTTATATATCTTCTCATTACTTCCACGGAACGCCAAGCTCTGTTTAGCCAAATATTTCACAAATGCAAACAATCTCCATAGTACCTTCCTCCAGTGTTCTGTTTCTTTGATGATTTGGTCCTGCACAACTTTGTCAATGACTTGATTATTTTCCAGCCTAGCATGCAACTCAACCCAAATAGACATATGATTGATATGTTCTGCACTTCTTTCATGTGCTTTCAATTTGTTTGCCAGGTGTCCCCAATCCCTTACTCCATCATGCGCTAATTGACTTTGTTGTGGCCGGTTCTTAAACAATTTATAGCAGAAGCAAAATACCTTGTCAAGATCCTTGGAATAAACTAGCCAATTTCGATGATGCTTCTCTCCGTTTGATAAGTACTTATTGTAGAATTCAGAGGAGAAACGTCTTTTCAGTCCATCTTTAAGGCCTTTTTTCGGTTAACAAATCTCTTACAGGACCTTTTTTCACCAATAAATCCCTCCATTTTGGATCAAGACTATCCCAATTTCTAGGATCATAGATGTTCAAGGCAATATCTCCAATTTCATTATCATTACCATTCAAACCAAGTTCTACCACATTTTCTTCCTCATGATTCTCCGCATTTTCTTCTACAGGTACATCACCATCTTCTTAACGGATATCGAATAATATCCGATCAAATTAGCTAAAAAATTTAAATGCTATTATTCGAATATCCGAAATATGAAAATTTTCGTTATTATCCGAATATCCGAAAATCAAATTCAATTGCTCTATTTGAGCCCTTTCGTCTTCTGTTAAAAATTTCAAGAATGCTCAATTGACTTGATATACATATTGTTCTATTTGTGTCCTTTCAACTTTTGTTGAAAATTTTAAGAATGCTCAATTTGAGTCGACTATATATAAATATAGATAGGTATATTGCTCTATATATTTGAGCCCTTTCATCTTCTGTTGTAAATTATAATTAATATATATTACTATTACATATAAATTATATTATAATATATATAGGTAAAAAGTAATAAATGAACTGATTTATGTAAAAAGTCAGTTGAGAATAAAATCCTTTAATCTTCACTATTAATTAATATATATTACATATACATTATACTCTAATATATATAAAATTTCGGATAACCGAATCCGATATCCAAAATTTGAAATTTAAAGTTGGATCAGATATTAACGGATTCGAATACCATAATAATCGAATTCGTATCCGAAAAAAGATAATATCCGAAAGTTTTGATACAGAATCGAATTGGATTCAAACTTTCGACTATCCATTGACAGGTTTAAAAGTAAAAAAAGCTGGGAAGGTCGAAGGAATAGACAATATTAAATAGTACAGGAGAACTTAGAAGAGTTATTCTCTACTAGAGTACTTGTGGTGATTCGTGTTCGGATCAATTTTTACGTAAAAATTTATGTTTAAATTTGTATTTTTTGTGCTACTTGCGTTATACTTATGCGTCCGCACCTTTATTTGTTCCTTCTTCACTCAAAATGATTTTATTCCGCTCCCTTCACAACAATATTCATGCCAAAGTCATTCCAAATTGAAAGATGGCACACATGCATGAGATCCTCCCAGTTACCTCTCTACCTTGTCATGAGTGGTGTCAATCCAATACCCGCTAAATATGTAAGACAGTAAGAGATCGCTAGCTAAATCATGATCATCGCCGATACTAAAAATCTCAGTAGCACTATATCATGATCATCGCCGATAACTTCAAAATTCCTAAAAATTCGGTCTAATGTAAATGTCCATATAATTTAAACTCTTTTAATATATTTCAACCAAATAAATATTTTATATATATATATATATATATATATATATATATATATATATATATATATATATATATTTATATATATATATATATTCTACTATATAAGACCATCTCCAACTCTATTGTCTTGTTAAGTGTTGTGAGTCTTAGGTGGCTCCTATGTGGCATGAGCCACAAGACAATGTCTTGTTTATGTGGCAAAATTATATCTCAAAAGACAATGAGATAGAAAAACTCTCTCCAATGCAAAAGTATTGAGGAGACAATAAAAAGTATTTTTTCCAACTTCCAAGCAACTCCTCCACTTCTTCAACTTTTTTATAAATATTTATATTCATAATTGATGATGTGGAGACAAAGTCATTGTGAAGTGCATTGTCTAGATCTAGACAACCAACTTCACATTCTCCTTGCCATGTCATTGCCATGTCAACTTCATGTGTTTTATTCTACATTTGCATTGGAGAAGAATTTTTGGAATAAAAATTTGTCATTCCTATGTGGCAACCATTTTTTCTAAACTCACAATAGGGTTGGAGATGCTCTAATAGGAAAACTTGGATGGTAAAATTTTGAATTCCGAAAATACCCTTGCATGTCTATACTAATTAAAAATTGTTCATTAATTTTAATAAAGACAACTTAAGACTACCCTTTGGTCTTCCTAAGTTAATTAAAAGAATATTAAAATACGTGCAAGGTACATGCACATATGTTAGTGTGTGTATATATATATATATATATATATATATATATATATATATATATATATATATATATATATATATATATATATATATATATATATCGTGCGCACCTTGCACACCACGGGCACAGCGCCACTTGCGCCACCTGCGCCTCTGCGCAACATGCGCCAACCGCGCGCCAACAGGCAGCGCCCACTGGCGCGCCACTGGGCCGCGCAACTGGGCGCGCCAATTGGTCAGCGCCAATTGGCCGCCCCATATGGCAGCACAATCGGCTGCGCAAGTGGCTCGTGCAACAAGCGTACTATACGCCTAGTGACGTGCTAACTGCAAAGTGTGCCAACAAAATGCCACATTACACCTCATGAGCCCATGAGCCCAAGTCCGAGTCTAAGTCGCTAGCCCCTACGGGGCGTAGCTCCATTGGAAATTAATTTCCAAGAGCAAAAAGCCTGAATGCTTCATTGTTGATTTGGCCTTTTTTCTCACTAGAAAAATACCCCCACACGGCACACCCATGTGTACCTCCACACCACTTGTGCATCTCTAAACAAGCATAACTTATATACAGAGATACTTTTCTTTTGGCCTAGCCGATGTGGGACTAAAGTTTTCAATGCAAAGGCCAAAAATTCCAACAATCCCCACATATCTCTATATATGGATTTGAGTGTTCCCCACAGTAACTGTCCATCATGCATTATGAGAGATGTCGCTGACGACTTGAATCTTTCCGCATGGGTCAAACAACAGACTATAATACAAGAATGGATTAAGCCTTGAATTCTGTACTATAGCTGAAATTTTTTTCACTCACATAATGTAGTTACATGTGCTTCTGGCTGCACATTAAAGGCCATGTGACAGCCTGGTTTTAGTGTATAATTTTGTACGTCTATAAGTTTACCCACAAGTCAGGCCTGTTATCTTTTTCCAACACTATAGGTAGTGAGTTCCTTGTTAAAGAGACATGGCATGAAGCGCTTTGTGCTTTCCTTGCGGTGCTACGCTGCTATGATATGGCCTAAAGCTGAGGCCTTACCCCGTATCAAAAACCTCATCGTAGTGTCATACTACTGTAGTATGAGGTCACCGCCTCTTTGTAGTGCCATACTACCCAACATGAAACCTTAGGCTCCCTTGCGGTGTTACGCCGCAACAACATGGCTTGCAAGGCCTAGGCTATACCCTTATCGGGTACCTCATCATGGTGTCATACTACTGTAACATGAGAAACTTCTCACTTTTGTAGTGCTGACTACATCCCTCTTTAATTTTAACATACAACATTAGGCTACCTGTCTATTTGCAGTGCTATGCCGCTGTGACTTGGCTCGTAAAGCCGAGACATTACCCCTTTCGAGAACCTCATGGTGGAGTCACCCCACAGTTGGAGTTTCACTACTTGTAGTACTGTGCTACTGTGCTTCCTGTAAAGCATACTAGGCATTCACTCTGCTTGAGAACTCATTAAGGCGTTTAACCCAACCTTTCCACATGATCCATTTTTCGCAGAAAATAACAGTAGACAACAGTGGTTGTAGGTCCATAACCTCTCCATGCCCTATAGGACATGTATCCACTGTTCTTGATATTCTTCCAATTAATGGTCCTCCCTTGAACCAAAAGCTAGATGCCTAGAAGATTTTTCTTTAAACTAATAACATAAAACGTTATGGTAGAAATACAATAACACAATATCAGAATGCCTTCAAGCCCATTTTACTTGCTGTATCATCGTCCAACTGGCGCTTGAGGCCCTTGGTGAACAGATCCGCCAGGTTTTCCTGACTCCGAACATCAATCACTGCAACAACATCTCTCTTGATGAGATCGTGTACTGTCATGTGCTCCAACCACAAAGTCCTATTCTTTCCGTTGAAGAGGTCATTTGATGCCACCGCCGCAGTCGCCTGGTTGTCACAGTATATCGATATTGTCGGTATTTGTGCTCCAACCACTAGAAGATCATACATGAGCTCCCGAAGTAATTCTGCTTTCTCTACTACGGTAACAAGTACAAAGAACTCAGATTCCATGGATGACCGCGAGAGCATAGTCTGCTTCTTTGACTTTCAGGATATAGCAGCTCCATCTATTATAAAAATGAATCCACCTGTGGACCTCTCGCTCTCCACCTGTCACCCTTGGATTTCGTTATACATATTTTGGTATACGTGTACGTATCTCGGACCCGTATTTCGATTTGTCCTGATTGGCTAGCCTTGGGTTTTTGCATTGGCATGGGTTAGTTAGCATTTCATGGTTCGTGTGGTCTATTTTGGCTTTGGCATGCATCGGGTTCGGTTGGGTTCGGCTTGGTTTGGCTCGGTTTGGGTTGATATGCAAACCCCTACCTACCACCATCCATCATTTATTAACCCAACAACCCTTCTCTCTCCTCATTCATGTTCTCATTTACTCTTCTTCTTCCTTATTTTTCTTCTCCACCGAACACACCAGTAGGCAAGTGCACCTTGCTTCCACTTGAGGATCCATTTTTTTGGTTCCATTAGCTTCTTCTCGTGATCTTAGAATAGTTTAGAACTTGGTATTTTTCACTTGGATGCATAGATTTCTGTAGATCTAAGTTTTAGCATTTTCTATCTTCATGGTTTTGATCTACTAAACTGGGTTGTTTTCGAAAATAAAGAGTTTCATGTAGTAGGCAATTCGATTTTACGCAAGTTTGGCTTTTGAATGGTTGGATTTCATCAAGTCTTGGCCGAGATGGGGTTTCTTGAGTTCTTGAGCCTTTACACCTGCTTGTCTCGGCCTTGGAGAGAATACGATGTCTTTACGCACACGTTTCACGTGCCCGCGTAGTGTTTTCCCTTTTACGCACACGTTTTACGTGCCTACGTAGTGTTTTCCCTTACGCACACGTTCTCACGTGTCCGCGTAATCTGTTATACGCTGAGTTGAACCGAGCACTACGCAAGGGCTACTCTTGCTAGCGTAGACTCTCGCTTGCGTAGACCTTCCCGCTCGAGTAAAGTCTCACTCGTGTAGACTCTCTCGCTCGCGTAGAGTCTCACTCGCATGCGGCTTTGCTAGCGTAGACTCTCCCGCCCGAGTAGAATCTCGCTCGCGTGCAGCCTCGCTCGCGAGCTATCTTTTCTTAGGTCTTGCCCGCATAAAGCTATTTTTATGCTCAGGGCCCCTTGGTCTAGCGTAGCTTTGCATGCGTAGAAACCTTGAGCCCTTGGCGTACCCCGTTGCCCTTATGTTCTTGTACCTTGTCATGAGCTTGATAATCACAAATTTATTTATTATGTTTGGAATGATAATTGTACACGGCATGGTATAACAAGTAAACTGACATGACATGACATGACATGATATGACAAGTAAGCATGATGGGAACTATTGAATGCTGTTGCGACGGCTAGCATGACATGACAAGAATGAATGACCTAGACACCGTGGATGATTATTTATGTAAAATGAACCAGTATCGTCTTGCATCATGTTTAGGACATGGACCCCTGAGTACCACTGTCAGGGGTACCTACTGAAACTGACAAAGGCTAATAACTAGAGTAATTCAGTAGTCATGAAGAGATTTCCCAGCTACAGGCAATCCTATTATCTGGGTGCCCCATCATGGGATTTGTAGCCTGCCGACGAGTAAGGCACATTTTCAGCACACTGTCATGTGTTGTACCCTCAAAACTACTTAAGGGTACATGCGTTTCTTGGACGATGTACCCACATGAACTCAATCCCGAATTCCGTCTGGATAACCTGGATGGTCTGCAAGGCTTGTGGCTGTTGGAACATCTCATTGCATCTTGCTAATAACTAGGCCTGTGATAACCCTAGTTCGTTAAAGTATCAAGCCGTACTTATTGCTTGGCCATGAATGTTGGATGTAGAGTCTATGCAGTCTAAGCCTTGTCTTGTTCCAGTACCTGGCTACTTCGGAACATGATTGCTCATGCTTACCTTATCAATAACTGATTGGAATAATTTCTCATTCTCTTGACATTTATTGCCCTATTTAGATTTCATGTCTTATTATTATCTTTCTTATTATATGTTCTGATATGCTGGTTTTAGTTCTTAAGTGAAGCTTCTTTTGTGGCACTTGCTCTTTCTGGGATCTGATCCAGCTGGTTTTGTATGGCCAGATACCAGAGCAGCTCCAGATGATCTTCCTACCTTCCAGCCAGATGGTGACCACCAGGCGTAACCCTGGCAACGAGTGGGTTTTGTTTTGTTCTTCCACTCTATTATAAAAATATTCTTTTGAGGCGTTTAGCCGACGAGCATGTGTTAGCTCGATTGTACTTTACTTACTATCTGCCTACGGGTTGTAGCATGATTAACAAATCCTAGTGTTGATCATGTATGACTGAAACTCTTGCTAGTCTCCACATTTTGTATGACTAGCTTCATGATCATCCAAATATGTAATATATGGGATGCCTTACTATTATATATTTGGTGCTCTTATATCTTGTAACTGCTATTACCTGCTTGAGATTGAGACAATAGGCTTGTTCATGACCATAAGAGACTGATGGCTTTTCGTTAAACCCTCATGTATCTAGACAGCTGTGACCGTATAGCGAGGTGGGTTACACTTCAATATACGTAGCTGTCTGTGTCTGCCCCTGCTCTCCAGTATTCTGGTTCTGGGGCGTGATACGGTTTAAGTGGTGGTCCATACAGGTCTTGTGAATCAAGATATGTGAGGGTTTACCGAATAGAAGTCTCAATCAACACTCGTCCTTGATCTCTGCTCGTATCCTCTAAATTCCTGAAATCTTGACCTGATCACCTGCTGATATCTTTGATCCATCCTGGTCCTTCCTTATTGTTCCCTGTGTCGTCTTCTTCAGCGGCATTGTTTCTGGTCCTACCAATCAACCGGAAGAAGCTCAACGAGTACCCTCGCAACAAGAAGATGAAGCTCAGCACTCAGGAGCAGCTTCCCGAGTCATGCTTCCCGGAGGTCCAGAACCCCCAGTACAGCCAGCCCAGCTATAAGGCAGGATGATGAAGTCTTGGTTGGACTCATCAGGGAGTTGCTTGCATCACAGGATCTTCGGGGTGATGCATTGCACCAGACAGTGCAAGATGCCATGAGCAGAGGTGGTCATTAAGGTAACAGTGCGGCCAACGACTTCAAGCGCTTGAACCCTCCCTTCTTCGATGGCAGCGAAGATACTGTTGCTGCAGACGCTTGGCTGCAGGATACTGAGGTTATTCTAGAAGCAGCCAGGACCCCAGAAGACGAGAATGTGGCCGTGGTGCGCCTGCAGTTATTGGATTTAGCCCGCAGTTGGTGGGTAGTGCAGGCTATTGGATTAGGGGCACCTATTGCCTGGACGGTATTCCGTGAGAGATTTTGGACCAAGTACTTTGATGTTGTAGCTCGGTATGATCTACAGACGAGGTTCACTAATTTGAAGCAGATAGGCAGGACGGTCGATGGGTATGCGGTCGAGTTTTTCAGGCTTAGTCGGTTTGCTCCCACCTTGGTGGCGACCGAGTTTGACAGAGCTCATCGGTTCCAGCAGGGACTCCACCAGGAGATTTTACTGGCAGTGGAGCAGTTTAAGCGTCAGACTTTCGATGCAGTGTTGAGAGCAGCTATGAGGCATGAGTATACCTCCCAGAGGATTGTGGACCGAACCGAAAGTCAGAAGCGGTCTCACGGCCAGATGAACCAGTCTTCAGCCCCAGCCCCGACAGCTCGGGCTTTGACCATTGGAGCTCCGAGGCGGGCGACTTTCGTTACGTCGATTCAGCATTCGACCCCGACATATCCCCTGCAGCAGCAGCAGAAGCAGTCTTCCGTAATGGATTGCACTCATTATGGGAAGCCAGGGCACGTGGTGACAGAATGTCGCAGAGCACAGGGTTTGTGCTTGGTTAGTGGGGCACCGGACCACAGGATTGGGAATTGCCCGAATAGGGGGACTCATCTTCTTCAACCTTTTCTAGTCCATCAGTTAGGGGGCCAGCCCCAGTACCAGTCCAGCAGCAGCAACAGTACCCGTTACCGAGGCCCTTGCCGCCTCAGGCCCAGGCATTTCAGCAGCAGAACCCCCAGCAGTATACATAAGTCCAAGCTCAGATCTAGAACCGCCAGAGAGGTTTCCCACAGATGGGACCAGCACCCAGAGGGCAAGGTCAAGTGATGGCTTTGACCATGGAGGAGTTGGCATCAGGTGAGGTGGTGGCAGGTACTATTCTCGTCAACTCCTTCCCAGTATCAGCGTTATTTGATTCTGGTGCATCGTATTCATTTATGTCTGCATGATTTACGACACGGATAGGATTGGAGCTCGAGTCATTATCAGCAAGGCTCAATATACTTACTGGTAACGGACTTGTGGGAGTAGATAGAGTGTTTTTCTCGTGTCGGATCGTAGTTAGCGGTAGAGAGTTTCCTGCTAGGTTGATAGAATTCCCGATGGCCGATTAGGATGTGGTCTTAAGGATGGATTGGTTGAGGGACCAGTATACTAGAATAGATTGCCATGTCGGCAAGATTATTTTTAGTATTCCCGGTGAGCCAGAGTTTTTATTTTTCCGAGGCGGAGTAGAACCCTCTCCTCCAGTATTTCGGATGGCAGTTGCAGCGGCAGTTCGATTTCCCAGAGTTGTAGAAGAGTTTCCCGATGTTTTCCCCGAGGAGCTTCCAGGTATGCCACCAGAGAGAGAGATCGAGTTCACCATAGACTTGATCCCTGGAGCAGCACTAGTGTCAGAGAGAGTCTACCGGATGGCACCGTCAGAATTGGAGATCTTGTATAAGATGATTGAAGAACTCAGGACCAAGGGATTCATCCGTGCTAGTGGATCACCTTGGAGAGCCCTGATGCTTCTTGTAAAAAAGAAGGATGGTACGTCCAGATTATGTGTTGACTATCGTACCTTAAACTCAGTGACAATCAAGAATAGATATCCTCTCCCGAGGATAGATGACTTGTTTGATCAACTCAAAGGGGCGATCGTATTTTTGAAGATTGACACTGAGATCGTATTTGGTCAGGATACCACCAGATCAGAGTCATAGAGCATGACATTCCGAAGACGGCATTTAGATCCAGGTATGGGCATTGGGAGTTCCTTGTTATGCCATTTGGAGTGACCAATGTGCCAGCCGTATTCATGGACCTCATGAATCGTATCTTCATGTCTTATTTGGATCAGTTCGTGGTAGTGTTTATAGACGACATCCTGGTCTATAGCAAGAGTGAGGCAGAGTATGAGCAGCATCTTCGAGTAGTTCTTCGGATTCTCAGGGAGCACCAGTGGTATGCGAAGTTCAGTAAATGCGAGTTCTGGCTCGATCGCATTTCATACTTGTGTCATATCATCACCAGAGGTGGAGTAGAATTGGATCTCCAGAAGATCGTGGCTATTGAGACATGGCCCGTACCCAGCACATTTGCAGAAGTTCGCAGTTTTCTTGGCTTGGCCGGCTACTACCGGCGATTTATTTTGGACTTTGCACGAATATCGGCACCTATGACCCAGTTGAACCGCAAGGATGTACAGTTTGCTTTGACAGCAGAATGTCAGGATTCTTTTGAGAAGTTGAAGCGAGGCTTGATGACGGCACCCATTCTCACGCTTCCAGATGGGACCGGGAGATTCTCAGTGTATTATGATGCTTCAGGCAGAGGTTTAGGATGTGTTTTGATACAGCATGAAAAGGTAATAGCTTATGCATCACGTCAACTTCGTGATCATGAGAGGAATTACCCGACCCACGACTTGGAGCTGGCAGCAGTAGTGTTTGCCCTTAAGATTTGGAGACACTACTTGTATGTAGATAGGGTGGAGATTTTCACCGACCACAAGAGCCTGAAGTATGTGTTTACTCAAAAGGATCTTAACATGCGTCAGAGGAGATGGCTAGAGCTACTTGTGGATTATGACATCAACCTGCAGTATCATCCTAGAAAGGCCAATATTATTGCAGATGCATTGAGCAGAAGAGCCAGAGTTTATTTTCTAACAGCACAACAAAGTTGTTAGCAGAGCTTCAGAAGATGGGTATAAAAGTTGTCCTCCTACCAATGTGGCATTAATGGCCAATATGTAAGTTCAGTCCAGTATAGTTGAGAGGATCAAGTTAGCTCAGTCATCAGATACTAAGCTTCAGCGGCTTATGGCAGAATATGTAGCAGGACGAAGACCAGAGTTGTGTATCCATGAAGACGGTACACTTCGACATGGGAGGCGTCTTTGTGTACCTAGTGGTGATATTAGACAGGAGATCATGGCAGAAGCTCACAGTTCTCAGTATTCGATTCATCCGGGCGGTACGAAGATGTATCGTGATATACGGCAGCATTTTTGGTAGAATGGCATAAAGAGGGAGATAACCCCATTTGTTTCTCGATGTTTAGTTTGCCAACAAGTTAAAACTGAACATCAGAGATCGACTGGACTTCTTCAACCTTTACCGATCCCAAAATGAAAATGGGAGCACATTACCATAGATTTTGTAACGGGATTACCTAGATCCCCAGCTGGAAGAGATGCTATCTGGGTTATAGTCGACAGACTCACCAAGGTAGCTCATTTTATTTCTTTCAGGGTTGTTCAGTCAACGGATCAGCTTGCAGAGATGTACCTCAGGCAGATAGTCAGGTTGCATGGAGTGCCAGTCAGTATTTTGTTCAACAGAGATTCAAGATTTATATCGCACTTTTGGCGGAGTCTTCAAAAAAGTTTGGAGACTCGTCTCAAGTTCAGTCAGCTTATCATTCGCAGACAGATGGTCAGTCAGAACGCACGATCCAGACTCTTGAAGATATGTTACGATCGTGCACACTCGACTTCGGTGGTTCGTGGAAAGATTACCTTTATCTCGTGGAGTTTTTCTATAACAACAGTTTCCAGGCCACTATCCAGATGGCACCCTTTGAAGCCATGTACGGCAGGAAGTACAGATCTCCTTTAGTATGGGATGATATAGGCGAGAGGAAGATGCTTGGTCCAGAGATGGTCACGCGGACTATTGAGGTGGTCAGACAAGTCCGAGATCATCTTCGAGTTGCACTAGATCGCCAGCGTAATTGGGCCGATTCTCATCGGCGTCCCCTTGAATTTTCTGTCGACGACCATGTATTCCTTAGGATCTCGCCTACCATGGCGTCATTCGTTTCGGCGTACGAAGAAAGCTTAGTCCTAGGTATATAGGGCCGTTTCTTCCATGTATTCCAATTGCGACGGTATATCCCGGATCCGAGTCATGTCCTTGATCATTCAGAATTGGTTGTTGGTACCAACCTTTCGTATGAGAAGAGACCCGTATCCATATTGGACCAAAGAGAGAAGATACTCAAGAACAAGACTATAAAGTTAGTACGTATTGCTTGGGGTCATCACTCCTTGGGTGAGTCAACGTGGGAGCGTGAGGATGATATCCGATCGCGATATCCCGACCTGCTTGACTCGTAAGGTATAATGTCTTCTTATGTCTTATGCCTTCAACTTCGTTACTTGCATGAATCATTTCTTGATTGATTGCTTAGTTATAACTTGCCTGTGATTAGTATAGCTTGCCCGACATTTCTAGCCTCTTGATTAAATTTCGAGGATGAAATTTTTTAAGGTGGGTAGAGTTGTCACCCTCGGATTTTGTTATATGTATTTTGGTATACGTGTACGTATCTCGGACCCGTATTTCGACTTGTCTTGATTGGCTAGCCTTGGGTTTTTGCATTGGCATGGGTTAGTTAGCATTTCATGGTTCGTGTGGTCTATTTTGGCTTTGGCATGCATCGGGTTCGGTTGGGTTCGGCTTGGTTTGGCTCGGTTTGGGTTGATATGCAAACCCCTACCTACCACCATCCATCATTTATTAACCCAACAACCTTTCTCTTTCCTCATTCATGTTCTCATTTACTCCTCTTCTTCTTTCTTATTTTTCTTCTCCACCGAACACCCCAGTCGGAAAGTGCACCTTGCTTCCACTTGAGGACCCATTTTTATGGTTCCATTAGCTTCTTCTCGTGATCTCCGAATAGTTTAAAACTTGGCATTTTTCACTTGGATGCATAGATTTCTGTAGATCTAAGTTTTAGCATTTTCTATCTTCATGATTTTGATCTACTAAACTGGGTTGTTTTCAAAAATGGAGAGTTCCATGTAGTAGGCAATTTAATTTTATGGAAGTTTGGCTTTTGAATGGTTGGATTTCATCAAGTATTGGCCGAGATGGGGTTTCTTGAGTTCTTGAGCCTTTACGCCTGCTTGTCTCGGCCTTGGGGAGAAGACGAAGTCTTTACGCACACGTTTCACGTGCCCGCATAATGTTTCCTCCTTTACGCACACGTTTTACGTGCCCGTGTAGTATTTTCCCTTACGCACACGTTCTCACGTGCCCGCGTAATCTGTTCTACGCTGAGTCGAACCGAGCTCTACGTAAGGGCTACTCTTGCTAGCGTAGACTCTCGCTCGCGTAGACCTTCCCGCTCGAGTAAAATCTTGCTCGCGTAGGCTCTCTCGCTCGCGTAGAGTGCTCGCTCGCGTAGAGTCTCACTCGCATGCGGCCTTGCTAGCGTAGACTCTCCCGCCCGCGTAGAATCTTGCCCGCGTGCAGCCTCGCTCGCATAGAGCTATCTTTCCTTAGGTCTTGCCCGCGTAAAGCTATTTTTATGCTCAGGGCCCCATGGCCTAGCGTAGCTTTGCATGCGTAGAAACCTTGAGCCCTTGGCGTACCCCGTTGCCCTCATGTTCTTGCAGCTTGTCATGAGCTTGATAATCACGAATTTATTTATTATGTTTAGAATGATAATTGTACACGGCATGGTATAACAAGTAAACTGACATGACATGATATGACAAGTAAGCATGATGGAAACTATTAAATGCTGTTGCGACGGCTAGTATGACATGAAAAGAATGAATGGCCTGGACATCGTGGATGATTATGTTTGTACAATGAACCAGTATCGTCTTGCATCATGTCAAGGGCATGGACCCCTGAGTACCACGATCAAGGTACCTACTGAAACTGACTAAGGCTAATAACTAGAGTAATTCAGTAGTCATGAAGAGATTTCCCAGCTACAGGCAATCCCGTTATCTGGGCGCCCCATCATGGGATTTGTAGCCTGCCGACGAGTAGGACACATTTTCAGCATACTGTCATGTGTTGCACCCTCCAAACTACTTAAGGTTACATGCGTTTCTTGGACGATGTACCCACATGAACTCAACCCCAAATTCTGTCTGGATAACCTGGATGGTCTGCAGGGCTTGTGGCTGTTGGAACATCTCATTGCATCTTGCTAGTAACTAGGCTTGTGATAACCCTAGTTAGTTAAAGTATCAACCCGTACTTATTGCTTGGCCGTGAATGTTGGATGTAGAGTCTATCCAGTCTAAGCCTTGTCTTATTCCAGTACCTGGCTACTTCGGAACATGATTGCTCATACTTACCTTATCAATAACTGATCGGAATAATTTCTCATTTTCTTGACATTTATTGTCCTATTTAGATTTCAAGTCTTATTATTATCTTTCTTATTATATGTTCTGATATGCTGGTTTTAGTTCTTATGTGAAGCCTCCTTTGTGGCACTTGCTCTTTCTGGGATCTGACCCAGCTAGTTTTGTATGGCCAGATACCGGAACAGCTCCAGAGGATCTTCCTACCTTTCAGCCAGATGGTGACCACCAGGCGTAACCCTGGTAACGAGTGGATTTTGTTTTGTTCTCCCACTCTATTGTAATAATATCCTTTTGAGGCATTTAGCCGACGAGCACGTGTTAGCTCGATTGTACTTTACTTACTGTCTGCCTACGGGCTGTAGCATGATTAACAAATCCTAGAGTTGATCATGTATGACTGAAACTCTTGCTAGTCTCCACATTTTGTATGACAAACTTCATGATCATTCAAATATGTAATGTATGGGATGCCTTACTATTGTATATTTGGTGCTCTGACATCTTGTAACTGCGATTACATGCTTGAGATTAAGACAATAGGCTTGTTCATGACCATAAGAGACTGATGGCTTGTAGTTAAACCCTCATGTATCTAGGCAGCCGTGACCGTATAGCGAGGTGGGTTGTACTTCAATATACGTAGCTGGCTGTGTCTGCCCCCGCTCTCCATTATTCTGGTTCTGGGGCATGACACGGTTTAAGTGGTGGCCCATGCAGGTCTTATGAATCAAGATATGTGAGGGTTTACCGAATAGATGTCTCAATCAGCACTCGCCCTTGATCTCTGCTCGTATCCTCTAAATTCCTGAAATCTTGACCTGATCACCTGCTTATATCTTTGATCTATCTTGGTCCTTCCTTATTGTTTCCTGTGTCATCTTCTTCAGCGACATTGTTCCTGGTCCTGCCAATCAGTCGGAAGAAGCTCAACGAGTACCCCTATAATAAGAAGATCAAGCTCAGCACTCTGGAGCAGCTTCCCGAGTCATGCTTTCCGGAGGTCCAGAACCCCCACTACAGCCAGCCCAGCCTACAAGGCAGGATGATAAAGTCTTGGTTGGACTCATCAGGGAGTTGCTTGCATCACAGGATCGTCGGGGTCATGCATTGCACCAGACAGTATAAGATGCCTTGAGCAGAGGTGGTCATCAAGGTAACAGTGCGGCCAACGGCTTCAAGCGCTTGAACTCTCCCTTCTTCGACGGCAGCGAAGATGCTATTACCGAAGACGCTTGGCTGCAGGATACTGAGGTTATTCTAGAAGCAGCCAGGACCCCAGAAGACGAGAAGGTGGCCGTGTTGCGTCTGCAGTTATTGGATTTAGCCCGCAGCTGGTGGGCGGCACAGAACATCAGATTAGTGGCACCTATTACCTGGACGGTATTCCGTGAGAGATTCTGGACCAAGTACTTTGATGCTGTAGCTCGGTATGATCTACAGACGAAGTTCACTAATTTGAAGCAGATGGGCAGGACGGTCGATGGATATGCGGTCGAGTTTTCTAGGCTTAGTTGGTTTGCTTCCACCTTGGTGGCAACCGAGTTCGACAGAGCTCATCGGTTCCAGCAGGGACTCTACCTGGAGATTTTACTGGCAGTGGATCAGTTTAAGCATCATACTTTTGATGCAGTGTTGAGAGCAGCTAGGAGGCATGAGTATACCTCCCAGAGGATTGTGGACCGGACCGGAAGTCGGAAACGGTCTCACGGCCAGATGAACCTGTCTTCAGCCCCAGCCTCGGCAGCTCGGGCTTTGACTATTGGAGCTCCGTGGCGGGCGACTTCCGTTACGTCAATTCAGCATTCGACCCCGGCATATCCCCAGCAGCAGCAGCAGAAGCAGTCTTCCGCAATGGGTTGCACTCATTGTGGGAAGCCAGGGCACGTGGTGACAGAATGTCGCAGAGTACAGGGTTTGTGCTTGGTTTGTGGGAAACCGGACCACAGGGTTTGGAACTGCCCGAATAGGGGGAGTTCATCTTCTTCAACCTTTTCTAGTCCCTTAGTTAGGGGGCCAGCCCCAGTACCTGTGAAACCCGTAATTTCAATTATTAATTATTAATTGTTAATTTAGGAAATAGCATTTTTAGAAAAATTACTAAAACTGGTAATTTTATAAAAAAAACATGTATTTTTCTAATTTATTAATATTAGGTTAAAATTATTTTTTTTAAAGAATATAAATTTTGGGACTTTTGTTTGTCAGCCAGACCCAAACCCGATTGGAACCATAAAATATTTTTATGGTTGAAAAATGTTTAAATTATAATATTTTTTAAAAATAATTAAAACTTGGATTTTTGATTTGTCCAGGAATATTTTTAGTTTTCGAAATCTGAAATATGAATTGATATAATATTTATTAAGTTTTTCTTCATAAAGAAAAGATAATTAAATATTAGAATACTAATAAACAAATTTCCTTTAAACTAATTCCTTTCTCTCAACATCACCAGCAGTAAAGGTTGGAAAACTTTATTTTTCTTTGGAACGGCTGACCCATCGTCTCCGTTTTTGAAACGGCCAAGCCGTCGACCCATCGACTTCCGTAACTCCGGCGAACCTTCCTCTTCCGGTAACAGCTCTCCACCTACTCTATATAAACCCTCTTCTTCTTCCTCCTTTCCCACACCACCATTTCCTTTCCTAACTCCCAAATCGTGCCCTAGGAGATCTGACCCGAGCACCATCACCGAAGTCGAGCCCCGTCTCCAGCACCCCTCGCCGCCGATCCCGGCAGCCCCGACCCGCGCGGCTCCCCGCGCGACTCCCCGCCGCCCCGCCGGCGCACCTCCGGCCCGACCTCCTTTGCCGCGCCCCTTTCCAGCACTTCCCCGGCTCTCCGCGGTTGACCCCTGTCCCCGATTTGCTGTCCAGCGCTTCTGTGTGTGTGGCGCTGTCCCGAGGAGCCGTTCCCGTGAGTTTCTGAAGTGATTTTGGTTCTGTTCCGCGGTTCTGCGCGTTCCGAGTCCGAGGCATCACTTCGGATTCCGTCAATTTCGGTAACTTCTGGATAGTCCCATAGTTCTTTCAGTCTGTGATGAGTTTGGTCCATGAATTTTCTTCGAAAAATTCGATTTTTCTGTTACGTTTGTGTTTCGGAAATTTTCGGATAGTTGTTCTGTGATAATTGGGTTCTGTGGTTGGTTTGATGATATTTTGGTCCTAGAATTCCCTGGGAATTCGGTTTGCTAGGTTTTCGGATTTTCCGAACTCGGTTCGGAAAAGCTCTGTGAATTTTGGGATGATTCTTCGGTTAAATTTTCTATTGATTCTCTGAGTTCAGATCTGTTTTCCGAATCTCGAAAGAATTACTTTGGATATTTCGAGTTCGATATTATTTTAAGTTTTGGTTATTATTATTATTATATTTTGGTTGGATCGGTATCCCTGGTTTGGGATTTATTTTGCAGGAAAAAATCGGCGCGTTTCCCAGTTTTGGGTTATCCCGAAAATAGAGGGAGTACTGCCGAAATTTCTATAAAAATTTGATTATATAATTTTAAAATGAATTTCGGAAAAGAATACTATTTTTTTGGGATTTATTTGGGCGACGACCGTATTGGTCAATGGGCCCCAGTAAAATGCAAACGCACCGGTCTGTCCGGACGTTGAGACAGAGTAGCTGTAAGTGAAGATTGGACCAGTTCTGAGACTCATACTATTTTATTATTATTAGTTATTATTATTATTATGTAATTTTGTAGGTAATTTACAAGACTAACATTTTCTTTCTCTTATTTTAATTCATGGAAATGTAAGAGCATAAGCTCATTTATTTATTTATTTTTGTAAATTTGTAATAAGTAGGAATTAGCTGTGGATTTTCTGGAATTGTGAACACGTAGGATTAACTAATATTAATATTAATTATTTGTTAGAAATTCACGATTTTCTCATTTAAAGAAAAGAAAATATATTTATATATATAATTATAAAAATACTAATTTTTCCCAATAAATTGATAAAAACAAGTTTTCCGAAATAAAATATAAATTTAATGCACTAGAAAAACGTGTTTTTGATTGTGTTGTTTAATACAAGACTAAAATTGACTAGGAGACAAAATCTAGAGATTGTAACTAGATAATTCTAGAGTTGTGGTTTCTGAGACAAATTCCCGGAATGTAGGATTTCAAGGAAGAGTGTGACTGTTCAAACCCCGAAGAACCAACCCTCCAGTTCGATCAATTTTAAGGCAAGTACATTTATGTTGATTACAATTATTTAATAGTCACTTCATTGCAAGTTTAAACCACTGTTATACACGAACTCTTTCGAGAGTACTGACCGTACTGTTGGGGACTGGGGGAGTAGAGTAGTGGATATGACCAAATCCAAAATTAGGATAACTGACTGTATTAGCTTTCTCCTCTTCACACGGGGACAAGCCATACCGTATCGCTAGGATACTACTGTAACCCAATCCGGTCATATTCATTACCTATTCATATCACTGTACTGTATTATTTCAAAACTGTTCATCTTTAAACTGTTTAAAAGTGCATGATTTTATTGTTAAATTAATTGTCAAGATTAGCATAAATTGTACTTTGCTCCTTTTCTGACTGGATAACCGTAGGTACTACTGATGACCTGGAGATGCTGATCAATAGCTACTATGATCCTGATTTGTACCCGACGGTACTTCCATCTGAGGAAGATGTTGTGGCGTCTCCATAGATGCTACTTTAGTTTGAGAGTTTAGTTGTTCCTATGTTATTTTCAGTTTATGGATCTTTTGTATCAGAACAAATTTTAAATTATCGATTAATTAAAAGTTGTGGCAATCTTAGTATTTGTTGTTGATTTACCTGCATATGGATTACAGCTTACTGCCGCCGTCTCATCAACGGTGCAGGCTGGGCATGATCCGATTTGATCCAAGTATTTGGGGACCGGATCGTGACATATTTTTAGTGGTGGCCCATGCAGGTCGAATCAACAACTTAGGAAAACCTAGTTAGAGACATATAGAACACTAGAACATTAATTTGTCACAACATAGGACCGAAATATATTATAAATATTTTTTATAGATAGGCTACCTTGCTTATGTCTATATCCTAAACCTTCCAGAGAATGGCCACTGACAAAACCAACCCTGCTGGCGATGGGATGTCAACACCTGATCATACCCCACCTTCCCAATCAAGTCCGGACCCTACACCTCGACAGCTGGCCGACTGTCCCCTTAATATGACGACGGATCCATCATCTTCTCGGACGGAGATGTAACCCCCTGTGGTTTCGCCCACTCCAGCTGCCCCACCGGTACCTGTGGACCCCACCGACCTCATAGGTCTGCTAAGAGGAGTGCTAGAAGCCCAGAGAACTCAAGCTGAAGCTCATCGCGAGCAGACGGCCATTATGAGAGAAGGCATGGAGAATGCCCATAGCGTGGCAATGGCTGCACTAGAGAGAGGAGAAGCAGCTCAACAGGAACCAAGTCCTACCAAGGTAAACATAAATTTAAGGATTAATTTATGTAATATTTAATTAATGGAAATCATATTGCCAAGCTGGGCGATATTGAGAGTTTCAAGAAGCAGAACCCTCGACCCTTCAAGGGAACCGAAGGAATCGTCTATGCTGATGAATGGCTCGATAGTATGGAGCATCTTCTAAGCGTCGCTCGGCTTCCAGAAGACCTCAAGGCTGAAGCAGTGGGACTCCAACTGCAGAATGTAGTAAGCACCTGGTATCGGAATGAACCCCGACTCCAGGATAGGCAGATTGACTGGGACACCTTCAAGAGGTTATTCCAGAGGAAGTTCTTTCCAACTTCAGAGTTGCGGGAGATGGAGCGACAATTCCAGAACCTGAAGCAGGGCAACATGACTGTGGAAGAGTATGCTGCTGAATTCGGCCAACTCAGCCGTTTTCCCAAGAACCTGGTGGCTGACCCTGAAGATCGTGCTGAAAGATTTAGACATGGGCTGAGAGAGGAGATCCGCACCCATGTGATCTCAGGCGATGCTAAGACTTATGAGAAGATCCTGGAGCGAGCACAAGATATAGAGAAGAGTCAACCTGCTCGTTTGAAGAGGGATTATCCCGGAACTAACAACTTCCAGGGTAATCAGAAGAAGCCTAATAACAACAACAACAGCAGCAACAACAATCGTCCTCCCTACCAGCAGGCGAGGAACAATGACAAGGCGCCTCAGAGGCAGATCCTCGTCAGCGACTTTTGCAAGAGGCCGGGACATCTGGCAAACATCTGCAGGAAGAGGCTAGGGCACTGCTTAGTCTGTGGGTCTTCCACCCATCAAGTGAGGGACTGCCCTTTGTCAACTAACCGGACTGGAGCAACTCCGCAGAAAGGACCTCTGTCCACTCAGCAACAACAATTTGGGCAACATCAACAGAAGACTGGGCGAGCTTTTGCCCTAGCAGCAGAGGAACAAGAGCCGGAGCAGGAACCTACAGCTGATTTTTTTGATTCAGGAGCATCACATAGTTTTATATCCACAAAGTTCATCTCTGCACACCACATAGATACGGGCTTTAGCAAGAAGATTTGTAGAGTCATGACCGGTGGAGGACCCCTACCTATCACTGAGACCTGTAATTGCCCTATCACCATATCAGGCCATCAATTCATAGCACCTTTGCTTGTGATGCCCTTACCCAATTATGATGTAGTCCTAGGGATGGACTGGCTGAGTAAGCAGCATGCACTGATAGACTGTCACAGGGGATGTGTAGTCTTCAGCCCACCTGGAGAACCGGAGTTTGAAATCTCTCGAACTCCGGAGGATATGGAGTGTGTTACCTATACCTCTATCACTGAAGAGTCCGGACCTCCGCACCCTATCATAGCGGAATTCATGGATGTTTTCCCTGATAGTCTGCCTGGGCTACCCCCAGATCGAGACATAGAATTCACTATTGACCTAGTCCCCGGCTCTCCCCCTATTTCAAAAGGATGCTACAGAGTCAACCCGAAGGAGGCCAAGGAGATGAAGGATCAGATCAATGAACTGAAGGCTCTGGGATTCATTCGAGACGGAGCTTCAACCTGGGGAGCGCCTGTCTTATTTGTTTCCAAGAAGGACAGAACTGTGAGGATGTGTATCGACTACCGGGCATTGAACAATATCACCATCAAGAACAAGTACCCGCTGCCCCGGATCGATGATTTATTTGATCAATTGAGCGGAGCCAAGGTGTTTTCCAAGATAGACCTCAGATCTGGCTATCATCAGATCAAGGTCAGAAAGGAAGATATTTCCAAGACGGCGTTCAACACCAAGTATGGGCAGTTAGAATTCTTGGTCATGCCGTTTGGACTGACAAATGCTCCTGCTGTATTCATGAACCTTATGAACAAGGTTTTCCATGAATACTTAGATCTATTTGTTGTTGTCTTCATTGATGACATTTTGATCTATTCGAAGACTGAAGAGGAGCATGAGGAGCACCTCAGGAAAGTTCTGGGAACTTTGAGGAAAGAGAAGTTATATGGTAAGCTATCCAAATGTGAATTCTTTTTAGACAAGGTGGATTTTCTTGGCCATGTTGTCACAGGAGAAGAAATTTCGGTGGATCCTAAGAAGATAGCTGCCGTGGAGAAGTGGTCTACCCCAAGCTCAGTTGCTGAGATCAGAAGTTTCTTGGGCTTGGCTGGCTACTACCGGAAGTTTGTGAAGGATTTTGCCAGAATTGCTGAATCGATGACGAAGCTTACCCGGAAGAATGAAGAGTTCATCTGGACGGAAGATTGCCAGGCTGCATTCGAGGAGCTAAAGAAGAGGCTTACCACTGCACCAATCCTTGCACTACCCGCAGGATCCGGTGGTTTCACAATCTACAGTGATGCCTCTGGAAAAGGACTGGGATGTGTTCTTCAACAAAATGGGAAAGTGATTGCTTACGCATCTAGGCAATTACGGAACCATGAGAAGAATTATCTCACGCATGACCTGGAGCTTGCTGCAGTTATCTTTGCATTGAAGCTATGGAAGCACTATCTCTATGGAGAGAGAGTGGAAATATATACAGACCACAAAAGTCTGAAGTATGTTTTCACTCAGAAAGAGTTGAACATGAGGCAAAGAAGATGGCTGGAGCTAATGAAGGACTTTGACATCGACCTGCAATACCACCCGGGTAAGGCTAATGTGGTCGCTGATGCACTTAGTCGATATCCAGTGGCGATGTTCTTGACCAAGGAGCGGCATCTGCTAGAGGACATCGAGAAGCTTGGATTAGAGATCATATTGCCTGGAGATAGAAGGATGGAGCTGGATGCTGATTCAGTACTGATGAAGTTGCAAGTGAGCTCGTATCTGATGGACAAGATTAAGGAGACTCAGTTTCAAGACGAGGCACTTTGCAAACTGAGAGATCAAGTGTTGGCGGGAACACTTGAGGGTTTCTCAATCGCCAGCGATGGAGCTTTGAAGAATGGTACGAGGCTTTGTGTACCATCCGGCGAACTGAAGAACGAACTGATGAAAGAAGCACACCAGTCACAGTATTCCATACATCCTGGAGCTAATAAGATGTATCGGGATATGCGTACCATCGTTTGGTGGTATGGAATGAAGAAGGATGTATCCAGATTTGTGGCTAGATGCTTGATTTGCCAACAAGTAAAGGCTAGTAGACAGAGACCCGCAGGACTTCTACAGCCGCTGGACATTGCGGAGTGGAAGTGGGAGCATATAAAAATGGACTTTGTGTCAGGACTACCTCAATCCCAATGAGGGAAGGATGCTATTTGGGTTATTGTGGACCGACTGACTAAGTCGGCACACTTTATTCCCTTCAAGGTTGATTTATCCACCGAGAAGCTGGCGGCACTGTACATGCGGCATATCTACCGGATTCATGGAGTACCGGTAAGTATTGTATCTGACAGAGATACTAGATTTATCTCACATTTTTGGAAGAGTTTGCATGACAGCTTGGGAACAAAACTGAAGTTCAGCACAGCCTACCATCCCTAAACTGACGGACAGTCTGAGAGGACCATCCACACGCTAGAAGATATGCTGAGATCTTGCGTCTTGGAATTCGGAGGATCTTGGGAGGATCACTTACATTTAGTGGAGTTCTCCTACAACAACAGTTACCAAGCTAGCATTGGTATGACCCCATTTGAAGCACTCTATGGACGTCGTTGCTGCACTCCACTTGCATGGGACGACGTAGGAGAAAGAGTACTACTGGGGCCAGAGATGGTGACTGATACAGCCGAGAAAGTGAAGGTAATTAGAGATAAGCTCAGGATCGCCCAAGACAGGCAGAAGCATTGGGCAGATAGCAGTCGTCGACCACTGGAGTTTGAAGAAGGAGATAGTGTCTTTGTGAAGATTTCTCCTACCAGAGGAACTATCCGATTTGGCAGAGCTGGGAAGCTGAGTCCCAGATATATCGGACCATTTAAAGTTTTGAGCCGAATTGGTGAAGTGGCGTATCGGTTAGCTCTACCAGATAATCTTGAGGGCGTGCACAACGTCTTCCACGTTTCGCAGCTCAGACGCTACATCCCGGATCCGAGTCACATCTTGGATCACTCGGAGCTAGAGATTGGACCGAGCCTCACAGTACCAGAGAAGCCTGTAGCGATCTTGGATAGAGATGAGAAGAGGACCAGGACTTCAGTGACTCCCATAGTCAGAGTTATGTGGAGGTACGATTCCCCAAGCGAGTCTACCTGGGAGCGAAAGGATGAAATACGGGAGCAGTACCCGTACTTGTTTGAGACCTGAGGTAATTCCTAACCTTATTTTTTAAATTTCGAGGACGAAACTTTTTTAAGGAGGGAAGGTTGTGAAACCCGTAATTTCAATTATTAATTATTAATTGTTAATTTAGGAAATAGCATTTTTAGAAAAATTACTAAAACTGGTAATTTTATAAAAAAAAACATGTATTTTTCTAATTTATTAATATTAGGTTAAAATTATTTTTTTTTTAAGAATATAAATTTTGGGACTTTTGTTTGTCAGCCAGACCCAAACCCGATTGGAACCATAAAATATTTTTATGGTTGAAAAATGTTTAAATTATAATATTTTTTAAAAATAATTAAAACTTGGATTTTTGATTTGTCCAGGCAAATTTTTAGTTTTCAAAATCTGAAATATGAATTGATATAATATTTACTAAGTTTTTCTTCATAAAGAAAAGATAATTAAATATTAGAATACTAATAAACAAATTTCCTTTAAACTAATTCCTTTCTCTCAACATCACCAGCAGTAAAGGTTGGAAAACGTTATTTTTCTTTGGAACGGCTGACCCATCGTCTCCGTTTCCGAAACGGTCAAGCCGTCGACCCATCGACTTCCGTAACTCTGGCGAACCTTCCTCTTCCGGTAACAGCTCTCCACCCACTCTATATAAACCCTCTTTTTCTTCCTCCTTTCCCACACCACCATTTCCTTTCCCAACTCCCAAATCGTGCCCTAGCTACTGGAGCTCCGCCCCTCGGAGATCTGACCCGAGCACCATCACCGAAGTCGAGCCCCGTCTCCAGCACCCCTCGCCGCCGATCCCGGCAGCCCCGACCCGCGCGGCTCCCCGCGCGACTCCCTGCCGCCCCGCCGGCGCACCTCCGGCATGACCCCCTTTGCCGCGCCCCTTTCCAGCACTTCCCCGGCTCTCCGCGGTTGACCCCTGTCCCCGATTTGCTGTCCAGCGCTTCTGTGTGTGTGGCGCTGTCCCGAGGAGCCGTTCCCGTGAGTTTCTGAAGTGATTTTGGTTCTGTTCCGCGGTTCTGCGCGTTCCGAGTCCGAGGCATCACTTCGGATTCTGTCAATTTCGGTAACTTCTGGATAGTCCCATAGTTCTTTCAGTCTGTGATGAGTTTGGTCCAGGAATTTTCTTCGGAAAATTCGATTTTTCTGTTACGTTTGTGTTTCGAAAATTTTCGGATAGTTGTTCTGTGATAATTGGGTTCTGTGGTTGGTTTGATGATATTTTGGTCCTAGAATTCCCTGGGAATTCGGTTTGCTAGGTTTTCGGATTTTCTGAACTCGGTTCGAAAAAGCTCTGTGAATTTTGGGATGATTCTTCGGTTAAATTTTCTGTTGATTCTCTGAGTTCAGATCTGTTTTCCGAATCTCGGAAGAATTACTTTGGATATTTCGAGTTCGATATTATTTTAAGTTTTGGTTATTATTATTATTATATTTTGGTTGGATCGGTATCCCTGGTTTGGGATTTATTTTGCAGGGAAAAATCGACGCGTTTCCCAGTTTTGGGTTATCCCAAAAATAGAGGGAGTGCTGCCGAAATTTCTATAAAATTTTGATTATATAATTTTAAAATGAATTTTGAAAAAGAATACTATTTTTTTGGGATTTATTTGGACGACGACCGTATTGGTCAATGGGCCCCAGTGAAATGCAAACGCACCGGTCTGTACGGACGTTGAGGCAGAGTAGCTGTAAGTGAAGATTGGACCAGTTCTGAGACTCATACTATTTTATTATTATTAGTTATTATTATTATGTAATTTTGTAGGTAATTTACAAGACTAACATTTTCTTTCTCTTATTTTAATTCATGGAAATGTAAGAGCATAAGCTCATTTATTTATTTATTTTTGTAAATTTGTAATAAGTAGGAATTAGCTGTGGATTTTCTGGGATTGTGAACGCGTAGGATTAACTAATATTAATATTAATTATAAGTTAGAAATTCACGATTTTCTCATTTAAAGAAAAGAAAATATATTTATATATATAATTATAAAAATACTAATTTTTCCCAATAAATTGATAAAAACAAGTTTTCCGAAATAAAATATAAATTTAATGCACTAGAAAAACGTGTTTTTGATTGTGTTGTTTAATACAAGACTAAAATTGACTAGGAGACAAAATCTAGAGATTGTAACTAGATAATTCTAGAGTTGTGGTTTCTGAGACAAATTCCCGGAATGTAGGATTTCAAGGAAGAGTGTGACTGTTCAAACCCCGAAGAACCAACCCTCCAGTTCGATCAATTTTAAGGCAAGTACATTTATGTTGATTACAATTATTTAATAGTCACTTCATTGCAAGTTTAAACCACTGTTATACACGAACTCTTTCGAGAGTACTGACCGTACTGTTGGGGACTGGGGGAGTAGAGTAGTGGATATGACCAAATCCAAAATTAGGATAACTTACTGTATTAGCTTTCCCCTCTTCACACGGGGACAAGCCATACCGTATCGCTAGGATACTACTGTAACCCAATCCGGTCATATTCATTACCTATTCATATCACTGTACTGTATTATTTCAAAACTGTTCATCTTCAAACTGTTTAAAAGTGCATGATTTTATTGTTTAATTAATTGTCAAGATTAGCATAAATTGTACTTTGCTCCTTTCCTGACTGGATAACCGTAGGTACTACTGATGACCTGGAGATGCTGATCAATAGCTACTATGATCCTGATTTGTACCCGGCGGTACTTCCATCTGAGGAGGATGTTGTGGCGTCTCCATAGATGCTACTTTAGTTTGAGAGTTTAGTTGTTCCTATGTTATTTTCAGTTTATGGATCTTTTGTATCAGAACAAATTTTAAATTATCGATTAATTAAAAGTTATGGCAATCTTAGTATTTGTTGTTGAATTTACCTGCATATGGATTACAGCTTACTGCCGCCGTCTTATCAACGGTGCAGGCTGGACATGATTCGATTCGACCCAAGTATTTGGGGACCGGATCGTGACTAGTACCAGTCCAGCAGCAGCAAAAGTACCCATTACCGAGGCCCTTGCCGCCTCAGGCCCAGGCATTTCAGCAGCAGAACCCCCAGCAGTATGCACAAGTCCAAGCTCAGATCCAGAACCGCCAGAGAGGTTTCCAGCAGAGGGGACCTGCACCCAGAGGGCAAGGTCAAGTGATGGCTTTGACCGTAGAGGAGTTGGCATCAGGTGAGGTGGTGGCAGGTACTATTCTCGTCAACTCCTTCCCAGCATCAGCGTTATTTGATTCTGGTGCATCGCATTCATTTATGTCTGCACGATTCACGACACGGATATGATTGGAGCCCGAGTCATTATCAGTAAGGCTCAATATACTTACTGGTAACGGACTTGTGGGAGTAGATAGAGTGTTTTCCTCGTGTCGGATCGTAGTTAGCCGTAGAGAGTTTTTCGCTAGGTTGATAGAATTCTCGATGGCCGATTATGATGTGGTCTTAGGGATTGATTGGTTGAGGGACCAGTATGCTAGAATAAATTGCCATATCGGCAAGATTATTTTTAGTATTCTCGATGAGCCAGAGTTTTTATTTTTTCGAGGCAGAGTAGAACCCTCTCCTCCAGTATTTCGGATGGCAGTTACAGCGGCAGTTCGATTTCCCAGAGTTGTAGAAGAGTTTCCCGATATTTTCCCCGAGGAGCTTCCAGGTACGCCACCAGAGAGAGAGATCGAGTTCACCATAGACTTGATCCCCGGAGTAGCACCAGTGTCAGAGAGAGTCTACCGGATGACACCGTCAGAATTGGAGATCTTGTAACGCCCCAGTCCCAAAATACGTAGGACTAAGAACGTAGACATGCCAGCTGTATTTATACGAAGTACACACCAATATATGGAATCCTCGTATGAATACATAAGCTGTAAAATGTAGTAAAACCACAAATAATCTCATCCACACAAAATAAATGAATAGAAGATGTCATATAATGAGAATAAATTGTCTTGATATAATATGTTGGGCGGAGACAAATCCACTACCAACAAGATAAGGAAATACATGAGAAAGAAATAAGTTTGGCGAGTGAAGCGAAGACGATTCAAATGCAATCATCCTCGAAGAAGTAGTGATGATCACGGCTAAAGCTAGAGCACCTGCGAAAGACAATAGCACACACCTGAAGAGATAACCAGGTCCTCAGAGGAACGTAACAAGACACATAATATCATGCCATATAAACTGAATAAATATTGCTCAAATAAATAAGTCAATTGAATTTATAACATGGTCCAATACGCACCTACTAAACGAGCGTACCATCCCCCCAACCAAACAAGGACAGGAGATGGTAAACTAATTCACGGTGACGTATCTTCCCATGCTAAAAATCTAATATGGTATCCGGACCCCAACAAGGTTCAATACCTTCTCATCGAAGTAGTAAGTCACACCTACAACCAAACAAGGACAAGATGTGACGAACTAATCCGCGACAAGTTATTGTTCCAAGCTACGGTCAGATACAAGTACCTAAACCAAAAGTACTCGTACATAACGGATAAAGGTAGCCTACCCAGTCTAAGTGGATGCAGTTTTAAGAACAGTTCATGGTCGCATGACTACCCGGTCAAGTCAAGAAAATACCAATGCAGTACCTCAGTAGCGAGTCACAACACCATATACTATTCCTCAGTATCGAGTGAGTCTATAGCATATAGTCTACCTATCGTTCCTCAGTAGCGAGCGAGTCTACGATAGATAGGGTGGTAGTCAACTTCCAATCATGTTCTTCCCGCCCAATGCTAACTCTATAACCGCTAAGTCAAACTAGCATGCAACCTCTATTAGCGGTTATTCCTATCGCACGGCTTGTACGTACTGGTGGCCAGCCAATCACGCACTTCCGTGTTCTACATGCGACACACAACTTCGTGGTACAACGTGTCAAGGCTATGAATGCAACACATAAAGGTGGTCCCTTAAATTTAGGTTTAATGTGTAAGAAAAATAATACATAGCAGAATATAAATGAACAGTAAGTTCTAACAGGTTATGCCATGTATCACAGTTTATTTTGCATAAAAAAAATAATGCATGAAATATGAGCTAAAATAAATAAACAGCAAATGTCAAGGTGTCTTGCCTGGTAGAGCGCCTGGTGTGCTGCGAATATCACGGTGGCACGAAATGCAATTTTGGTACAACAACTATGCAAGGTGACCTCTGGTGGTGACACGGACAGTTCCATTGGGTCCAGAAGGGTCAAATTGGTTAGGATGGGCATACGGTAGTCTCGAAATGGGCGAAGGAATAGGACTTGGATACGGACAGGAAAAAAATCAAAGAATAATGGATAAATAAATATTTATACAAGTTTTAAAGAATATTCCTAAAACTAGTTTTCATGAGTCAAAATATTTATAAGGAAAATGCAAAAACCTAAAGTCAAGAAAAAAATCGTTTTCGGCAAAAACTCTAAGTTTGTAAAGATACAACTCTAGATAGAATATATATATATATATATATATATATATATATATATATATATATATATATATATATATATATATATATATATATATATATATATATATATTTATTGCCAAAATATTTATATAAATACAAACTTAAAATCAAAATAGTTGTTTCCTTTTAGTCAGAAAATAATATTTTCCTAAAACTTTTATAAATAATAATATTTAGCAAATAGATAGTTTTGCAAGTAACAACAATAATAATCATAATAAAAATAATGAGTATAATAATAATAATAACTATCTTTAACAAATAATAATAATGATGACAATAATAATAATAATAATGAGAATAATAATAATAATATTATTATTATTAATACTGTACTTACAAAATATTCTGTTAATGAAAACACCTAATAGTGTACTGACAATAATAATAATACTAATAATGAAATAAGAATAACAATGAAACAATAATAATAATATTAATAATAATAATAACAACAATAATAATAAAATAATAATAATAATAATAATAATAATAATAATAATAATAATAATAATAATATACTTACTCTGCAGTAAAACCATAAAAATAATATTACTATTAAAAACGAAACCTTTAGTTGAAACCATTTGTTCTTTCCTAACACAAAAACCCAAAAAAACCTTCTGTAAGAAAAGTACTGTGGGAAGAGAGAGAAACCAAGAGGGAGAGGAGGCAAAAAGGGAGAGAAGGCGGTCGGGAGCTCGGGACGGTTCCGGCGGAGGAGGGTGGCCGGCGATCGCTGTGCGGCGGCTAGGTACGGGCAGGCGATCGATGAAGAAGAGAGAAGAAGGGGGCGGTGATGGGGAGAAGCGCCGGGCGGCGCGCTCGCCGACGCGAGGCGGCGCTCGGCGGTCGCAGGCGGGTCTCGGCCGGGCGTCGACAGGAGGAGCAGCCGCACACGGGGAGGCAGCCAAGGCGGAAAGGGGGTTCGAGGGAAAGGGTTTCTGGCGGTGGCGAGCTCATCGCAGCAGGCCGGTGGCGGCGGGTTCGGCCGCGGCGGTCGCGCGCTGCCGGAGGGAGCGGTGACTCGGGGCGACGAGGTAAGTTTTAAGGTTAGGGTTTGGTTTTCCTTCTTCTTTGTGTGCTGGTTTCGATGGTGGTGGCTGTGGTGTCGGAAAGAGTCAGGGGTGATGGTGGCTGGGACACCGGGGAGTTCGGCGGTGGTGGTGGTAATGGCGACGGCGGTGGTTGTGTGGAGGAGATGGGTGTTAGGGGTTCTTGTTGCAACGGCAGTGGGGTGGTGTCGGTGAGGGTCATGGGGTTATGGTTGGGAGATGGCTGTCCGCTGGTGGCGGGGAGTCGGGACGAGCCGCGGTGATGACGACGGGGTTGGAAAGATGACGACGGTCGGGGTATTACTGTGGTGGATCTCCGGTGGACGTGGTGTTTGACCTTGGCCGTGGTGGTTTTGCGGGAGGACGGGGTTACTGGTGGAGGTCCGGTGTGGTAGGGATGAGTGGTTTAGGATTTCGGTTGTGTCGAGTATGTCCGAGACGGAGAGGTTAATGTATTTGTAAAAATGGAATAAGAATCTGGATGGACACTGACACGGTGCACGGCACGTTTTGTGGAGAAAATTGTGGAGTTTTTGTATGATAAAAATTTGGAGGAGTACCTACCTTTTATAGGATGTGGAAATTCTCAATTAGATAAGAATTAGGATTCCTTTAAACCCAATTTAGATAATTCTCTATTTAATTTAAAACAATGAAATCAAATCCAAATCCAATACAAATCCAATTTAAATCTAATTTAAATTCTATCCTTTATTTTAAAATCAATTAAGATAACTCAAACTCCAAATATTGATATTAATTTACTATTTAAAATATATCCTTAAATCAAATCAAGATTTAAATTGGTACGATAATTTCAAAATATGTTTTCTAAAAATGCTATAATAATAATTTCGAAAATATAATATTTATTTAAAATAAACTAATAAATAATTACGAAAAATATATGTTTGTACAAATAATATTTACATAAATATACCTTTCTAATTTACCATTTTATAGGAAAATTTTATTTATTATTATAACTATATAAAAGAAAGGCTTTTCATAATTAAAGTCATAAACTTGAAAATAACAGCTAGAAATAATTATTGTCTATATTACTTTGAAACTATATAAATAATAAAAATAATGTTTTTCAAAAATATGTACGCTCGCACATATTCGCACTCGTCGAGCAATCACGAAAAATAGAATTTCGTACGCGACGTACAATACGGCTACGCGAAATACAAAATAATAAAAAATTAATCAGTACCAAATTTAATAAAAAAATATAGTAGAAATTTAAGGGTTTTACAGATCTTGTATAAGATGATTGAAGAACTCAGGACCAAGGGATTCATCCGTGCTAGTGGATTGCCTTGGAGAGCCCCGGTGCTTCTTGTAAAAAGGAAGGATGGTACGTCCAGATTATGTGTTGACTATCGTGCCTTAAACTCAGTAACAATCAAGAACAGATATCCTCTCCCGAGGATAGATGACTTGTTTGATCAACTCAAAGGGGCGACCGTATTTTCGAAGATTGACTTGCGGTCAGGATACTACCAGATCAGAGTCAGAGGGCAGGACATCCCGAAGACGGTATTTAGATCCAGGTATGGGCATTGGGAGTTCCTTGTTATGCCATTGGGAGCGACCAATGCGTCAGCCGTATTCATGGACCTCATGAATCGTATCTTCATGCCTTATTTGGATCAGTTCGTGGTAGTATTTATAGATGACATCCTGGTCTATAGCAAGAGTGAGGCGGAGCATAAGCATCATCTCCGAGTAGTTCTTCGGATTCTCATGGAGCACCAGTTGTATGCGAAGTTCAGTAAATGCGAGTTCTGGCTCGATCGCATTTCATACTTGGGTCATATCATCACCAGAGGTGGAGTAGAAGTGGATCCCCAGAAGATCGTGGCTATTGAGACATGGCCCGTACCCAGCACAGTTGCAGAAGTTCACAATTTTCTTGGCTTGGCCGGCTACTACCGGCGATATATTTCAGACTTTGTACGGATATCGGCACCTATGACCCAGTTGACCCGCAAGAATGTGCAGTTTGCTTGGACAGCAGAATGTCAGGATTCTTTTGAGAAGTTTAAGCGAGGCTTGATGACGGCACCCATTCTCACGCTTCCAAATGGGACCAGGGAATCCTCAGTGTATTGTGATGCTTCAGGCAGAGGTTTAG
Organism: Iris pallida; assembly: GCA_029216955.1. Taxonomy (NCBI): domain Eukaryota; kingdom Viridiplantae; phylum Streptophyta; class Magnoliopsida; order Asparagales; family Iridaceae; genus Iris; species Iris pallida. Next base: position 773,430 of record JANAVB010016191.1, on the reverse strand, counting down.
GATGTGTTTTGATGCATCATGGAAAGGTAATAGCTTATGCGTCGCGTCAACTTCGTGATCATGAGAGGAATTACCCGACCCACGACTTGGAGCTGGCAGCAGTAGTGTTTGCCCTTAAGCTTTGGAGACACTACTTGTGTAGAGATAGGGTGGAGATTTTTATCGATCACAAGAGCCTGAAGTATGTGTTTACTCAGAAGGATCTTAACATGCGTCAGAGGAGATGGCTAGAGCTACTTGTGGATTATGACATCAACCTGCAGTATCATCCTGGGAAGGCCAACGTTGTTGCAGATGTATTGAGCAAAAGAGCCAGAGTTTATTTTCTAACAACACACCCATAGTTGTTAGCAGATCTTCAGAAGATGGGTATAGAAGTTGTCCTTCCTACCAATGTGGCATTAATGGCCAGTATGTAAGTTCAGTCCAGTATAGTTGAGAGGATCAAGTTAGCTCAGTTATCAGATACTAAGCTTCAGCGGCTTAGGGCAGAATATGTAGCAGGACGAAGACCAGAGTTGTGTATCCATGAGGACGGTACACTTCGACATGGGAGGCGTCTTTTTGTACCTAGTGGTGATATCAGACAGGAGATCATGGCAGAAGCTCACAGTTCTCAGTATTCGATTCATCCGGGCGGTACGAAGATGTATCGTGATATCCGGCATCATTTTTGGTGGAATGGCATGAAGAGGGAGATAGCATGGTTTGTCTCTCGATGTTTAGTTTTCCAACAAGTTAAAGCTGAACATCAGAGACCGGCTGGACTTCTTCAACCTTTACCGATCCCAGAATGGAAATGGGAGCACATTACCATGGATTTTGTAACGGAATTACCTAGATCCCCAGCTGGAAGAGATGCTATCTGAGTTATAGTCGACAGACTCACCAAGGTAGCTCATTTTTTTCCTTTCAGGATTGGTCAGTCAACGGATCAGCTTGCAGAGATGTATCTCAGGCAGATAGTCAGGTTGTATGGAGTGCCAGTCAGTATTGTGTCCGACAGAGATTCAATTTTCACATCGTACTTTTGGCGGAGTCTTCAGAAAAGTATGGGGACTCGTCTCAAGTTTAGTTCAGCTTATCATCTGCAGACAGATGGTCAGTCAGAACGCACGATCCAGACTCTTGAAGATATGTTGCGATCGTGCACACTCGACTTCGGTGGTTTGTGGGAAGATCACCTACATCTCGTAGAGTTCTCCTATAACAACAGTTTTTAGGCCAGCATCCAGATGGCACCCTTTAAAGCCTTGTACGGCAGGAAGTGCAGATCTCCTTTAGTATGGGATGGTATAGGCGAGAGGCAGATGCTTGGTCCAGAGATGGTCTCGCGGACTATTGAGGTGGTCAGACAAGTCCGAGATCATCTTCGAGTTGTACAAGATCGCCAGCGTAATTGGGCCGATTCTCATCGGCGTCCCCTTGAATTTTCTGTCGGCGACCATGCATTCCTTAGGATCTCGCCTACCCGTGGCGTCATTCATTTCGACGTACGAGAAAAGCTTAGTACTATGTATATAGGGCCGTTCGATATTCTAGAGCGAGTAGGAGATGTATCCTATCATCTCGCTCTTCTGTCGTCGTTACGTGAGGTTCATGATGTCTTCCATGTATCCCAATTGCGACGGTATATCTCGGATCCGAGTCATGTCTTTGATCATTCGGAATTGGTTGTTGGTACCAACCTTTCGTATGAGGAGAGACCCGTATCCATATTGGACCGAAAAGAGAAGATACTCAAGAACAAGACTATCAAGTTAGTCCGTATTGCTTGGGGTCATCACTCTCTGTGTGAGTCAAGGTGGGAGCGTGAGGATGATATTCGATCGCGATATCCCGACCTGCTTGACTCGTAAGGTATAATGACTTCTTATGCCTTATGCCTTCAACTTTATTGCTTGTATGAATGATTGCTTGATTAATTGCTTAGTTATAACTTGCCTGTGATTAGTATAGCTTGCCCGACATCTCTAGCCTCTTGACTAAATTTCGAAGACAAAATTCTTTTAAGGTGGGTAGAGTTGTCACCCTCAGATTTCGTTATACGTATTTTGGTATAAGTGTACGTATCTCGGACCCATATTTCGACTTGTCCTGATTGGCTAGCCTTGGTTTTTGTATTGGCATAGGTTAGTTAGCATTTCATGGTTCGTGTGGTCTATTTTGGCTTTGGCATGCATCGGGTTCGGTTGGGTTCGGCTTGGTTTGGCTCGGTTTGGGTTGATATGCAAACCCCTTCCTACCACCATCCATCATTTATTAACCCAACAACCCTTCTCTCTCCTCATTCATGTTCTCATTTACTCCTCTTCTTTTTCTTCATTTTGTTCTCCACCGAACACCCCAGTAGGCAAGTGCACATTGCTTCCACTTGAGAACCCATTTGTAGGGCCTAAAACTCAAGTTGCGCCATAAATCTGCTATTCAGTGATCAAATTGTGCCCCAAAAATCAAGCTGCGCCACTGATATGAAGCCCAGAGATCAAACTGTGCCACTGGTCAGGTTGTGCCATATATCAGACTGTGCCTAGTAACATTGTGCCAAAAATCTACGTGGCGTCTGACATTCAATAGCCATCATTATCTGACAGCATTGACAACTGACAAATGCAGTAGACGAGGAAAATCTTTTCAAATCCCGTAAATTGTGCCGCTCGAGGAGAGTTGGTTGACTGCTGTCCTGTACGCTTTGTAAGTTGCGCCTAGGCGCAATCCAGACAAAATCCTTAGTTGTGCTTAGGCGCAATCTGAATGACTTCTTCTCAAAAGCTGCCACATGTCCAGGCGCAGTCTAATCAGGCGTAGTTCAACTTGTTGACTGAAGCTCGCGCAACCTGATAAAGTTGAGACAATTTTTATTTTTAACGCAGGATGACGTGGCGCACATGCCACTAATCTCTCAAGACGTGTCTACTATCCTGTACACGACCACGCGTATCCCAATCACATGATGCCACGCGTCTAAATACAGTTAGTACACGGCTAATAAGTGAATAAAAATTGGTGCAACAGAAGGTTGGTGCAACCCAATGTGGCGCAACCCAGCCTCGCGCACATCAGAATAACTGCGAAAACAGTTATTTCCAGAACTCTATAAATAGAGTTTCCAATCATTGTTGAAGGATCACGCACAGAGATCGAAAACTCTTACAAAATTGCTGCTGTATTCTCTAGAGGCTTTAGTCTTCAAGTTCACATAGTTCAAGGGATAAAGTGATCATCTTCTGATCAGATTCCTACAGTTGTACTTCTCCTAAATTTATTGTACTCTTGTACTCTTTTTTCAGTTTGTAATAAAACTTTTTGTTTTTGCAAACAAAATGGCGACTCTGCTGGGGACGAATTTCTCCTCCGATGAGAAGGTGACACCTCAATGTGACACTGCGTCGATCGGCAAGACGCAGAAGACTCTGGTTGTTCAATTCAACCAGACAGCCTACGGGGATATGATAAGCACCAAGAGAAACAAGCACACTACGGCTATCGCCAAGAACAGGACTGTGTGGGTTCCTAAGTCTCCCACAGTCGTTGTTGCCCAGGCGCAACCTGAGTGTTCAGTGGCCAAGACACAATCTGTCTCAGTGGCCCCGGCACAACTTGCTCCGATTGCCCGTGCGCAACCCACTCATCATGCTGCCTCTGCGCAGTCTACCACGCTCCTTACTGCCAAGGTACGGTCAGTTCATGCTGTTGTTAAAGCGTAGTCTACCCATGTTGCTGCTAAGACTCCACTAGTAGCCTATGTTACTAAGGTACACCCAGTACCCCGTAGTGCTATGGTGCAATCCAAGCAATCAGTGACTCAGCCACAATCTACTGCGCTGGCGCAACCCAAGGAAACTAGCACTACAAAAATTTGTCAGATTAGCGACGTTCCAAAACGTCGCTAATCTCGGTGAAAACGTCGCTAAGTAAATTTAGCGATGTTTTGGGCGACGTTTCGGAAACGACAGAAAAAACGTGTCGCTAAACGAGAAAACGTCGTAAAACGTCGCTATGCGACGTAATTTAGCGACGTTACTAACGTTGCTAATTAGCGACATTGTTTGCGATGTTTAAACGTTGACGCTAATTAGCGACGACAATGGCGACGTATTGGTGTGGTCGCCGTTTAGCGATACTATTGCGACGTTTTGGCGACGACGTGCTGACATCAGATTTGGTGTCACGTTTTGCCATGTCAGCATTATAGTAACGTTTTTAGCGACATAGAATAACGTCGCTAATAACGTCGCTAAGTTAAAAAATTATAAAAAAAGGTTGCAGAATGCAAATGGAGCTGGAGCCTGAGCCAAAATACAAAATACAGAATCCAATCCCTGGATTCGTCGACCCCCTCAGTGGAACACTCAACACCGGCACGCACAATACAATCCAGAATATACAAAAAATGTAAAGAAAAAATACTATCCGCAACGAACAATGTCAATATATAATATTCTCAACAAAAAAGTTAATATCCGTAAATACATACAAAGTCAATATCCTCAACGAAAAAACTGAATATCCCCAAATACGTACAAAGTAAAAAATATAGTACAGTCCAAAAATACAAAAACGTAACTACTGATCGCCTGGAGCTGGAGCTGGACCCGGTGCTGGAGCCGGAACTGGAGGAGGAGCGACACCAGATGACTGTCTTCGCAATGTCAGGATAGTCTGATACTCCTCCGGTGACAACAGGTGGACGAGCATGTCCTCCCGTGCACTGTCGGATGTAGACGATGCTTCCGACGTACCAGCAGACGGTCGCTCTGTAGCCATCTCCTGGAACTGCTGCATCTGCTCGACCAACTGCTGCGTAGCCTCCTGCGTAGCGCGGGTCATCTGTCGCAGCGCCTCCGTAGTCTCCTCCAGCCTCTCAAAGCGTAAGATGAGCGCAGAATCATCTGTATGTGGTGCCCCATCCTCTGCAGCATCTCGTCACATAGAGCTACGATCTGCGCATCGACACTCTGTTGGTGGCGGAGCGACTCCTCAGTCTGTGCGGGGCCGGGCACCCTAGTGGCGGTCGCAGGGGCCTGTGACGTAATGAAGGCACCATAGGAGTCCGTACCATAGTACGTACCCCTATGCATGCCACCAACGGCCCTCATCCACAGCTCGTCATCTGACTGAGCTGCGGCGGCCGGGGGCTGCTGGGAAGTGCTAGCACCAGCTCCCTCTGACACTGTAGGCCCGGCCTCCCAAAGCCTCAAAAATTCGACCTAGAAATAACATCTATATGAATTCTCACGTGGTCGCTAAAAATTAATATTAATGAACTAGCATTAAGTAAAACTTCTAAAACTCGGCCTAGAAATAACAACTATATGAATTTTCTACGTAACTAAAAATTAATATTAATGAACTAGCATTAAGTAAAACTTACGTAGGTGTCCCGGACCTTGTCGTCTACGAACCGCTCCCCCTTCGTGTGCGTGACAAGGAACAAGGTCACCATATTCGGATCTTCTTCCGATTCAACCTGTTATAAAATTATTATATAATTTGTCAGTTAAGTTGAAAGAAATATATTACTATAAAGTATTAATTATGGGTATACGGCGAGATACGTACCATATGGGTGAAGAAATCCATGATGGACCGTGATCCTCCATACTACTGCGATCCCGCCTGTCGTGCTCTTTTAGACTTCGCGGACTTCTCCTTGTAGGCTTCCTCCTCGAATCTCCTCTTCATTACCGCCCAGTCGGCGGCAGAGATCCAACCCTGAATAGGCTCTCCCCGGCGATCATGATCCTTTTGGTCGAGGATCGCGTCCCTAATGAGCTTGCTAGCGACGCTGGAAAATATAGCCTCGACAGTAACGGCACGGTGGAGAGGGAAGAAGTAAGTCCGCTGAAAAAATCATAGAAATACGTAAGTTATAACATAACATACTTAATATTGAAAAGAAATAAACTTTTAAGTACCGAAAAGTGCTCAAACCAGAAGACCTTCTTGTCGGCTGGGACATCCCTCCAGTTGATCCAGGGCTCCCCTTAGTTCTGTCGTAGGAATGTACCCAGCGACCGGTGTACGGAGGAGGGATGATACCTGTAAAATGGAAATTAAAATTTATTAAACAAGTTTATAATAAATTTAAACTAATTAAATACAATAATTTTACTTACCGCCTGGTCCGAGTACAGGCCTAAATCTCCAACCTCAGATCCCCCTCCGAGCGACACGGAGGATCTGTCTCAAATGGGAGCTGCACCATGCCCCTGCCTCGCCTCCTGCCCCTGCCCCTGTCCCTGCCCCTGCCCGCAGCCTGCCCCTCGGCCTCGCCCTCGTCCTCGGCGTGGGCCTCGCCATCGCCCTCGACCTCGACGTGGGCCTCGGCCTCGGCCTGCTCCTCAGTAGTGGGGTCGATCTCTGGAATACTCGACGGTACTGGCTGCGTAGAAGAAGAAGGCCCTAGCCTCGAACTGCTAGGGCCAGGTATAGAGACACTGTCGGCGACTAGACCGCTAGTGTATACTGGAGTGCGGGGGGATGAGGAGTCGGTAGGAGGAGTGGTAGATGGAGACTGTCGGGGTCGTCGACTCCCACCAGCACCGGAACCAAAGGATCCACGTCGAGCCATATCTGAAAAAATATAGAAGTATACCATACTACATCTGAAAAAAACAAAAGTATACCATACTACATCTGAAAACGTCGCTAAGTAAACCATACTACATCTGGAAAAAAAATAAAAGTAAACCATACTACATCTGAAAATGTCGCTTATTAACGTCGCTAAAACAAAAGTAAACCATACTACATCTGAAAAAAACAAAAGTAAACCATACTACATCTGAAAATTAAACATATTTAATCCTCTTTTGAAAATTTATCTTGTTCCTCTTCCTCTTCACTTCTATCAACTTCCTCTTCCTCTTCTGATACTTCTACCTCTTCCAATTGATGAAACATGTCATGAGGAACTTCCGTTGAGGCCATATCGACAATATTTGTAATAAGAGGTAGTTCGTCTTCCTGATAAGCTATCTCGTCGACATCGAAGGTATTCCGAGCTTTAGTCTTACAGACTGCCTACCAATATGATCTCCCGGCTCCTCATTTTGGATAGCTGGTAAAGTAAACTAGCTGAGCCTGGCTTGCTAGAACAAACGGCTCATAAGCTTGATATCGACGGCAATAATTTATGTCAACAAGACCATGTTTGTCAACTCTCCAACCTCGACCTTGGATCGGATCGAACCAGTCACATCTGAACAAGACGATCTTACAAGGTTCTATAGTATAATTGTATGTCAGTTCCACAATCTCCCGTAAGATGCCAAAGAAGTCATTGCCTGGGTCGATGTCTTTGTAGTTTGAAGATTTCATGCACAAACAGCTATTCTTCGTAGAATCCAAATCCAAGAAGTCGTCTCTTATTCGAGCATTTGTTGACTTGAACCTGAAACCATTTACGCAGTAACTTGGCCAGGTCTTCACTTGATAAATTGGCCCCTTGGCTAGAGTTTTAATATACTCATTCTCAAGGATTGCCTCCGGACGATCAACCTAAATACCATATAAACGATGCCAACTTAATTATTATGTGCAAGTATAAATGTACAGAAAAAGTAAATTGTGAAGATATCCGTACATATATTCTCAACCAAAAAGGAAAATAAAGTCTCATTTGCTGTTCTACTTCCTCCTCGGTTGCTACGGATTGTTGGACGTTACCTCATCCTTAAACATGCTGAAAAGCAACGAAGCATAGGTATATTAGTTATATTCAGAAGCAACGAAGCGCGCAAAATAATTTTACTTATCCCTCGAGCTTGTCCACTTCTTCCTCGTCGCAGTTGAGCAATACATATAACATTGCAGCGCTAACCTCGTCGTCATTTAGATTTTTTTTATTTTACCAGATGGTTTTTCGTAGGCAGTAAATACTTTCAGCTTTGCCTCAATACCAACTTCATAGCCGTCGTCATTTCTGGGAGCCGTTGTTCTGTTTGTAGCAATATGAGGCTGAAAATACATGGAACAGAAGTTTGAAATCTCCTCAAGGACATATGCTTCACAAATAGAACCCTCCATTCGTGCCTTATTTTTTACCTTCCTCTTGAGGTGGTTCAATTATCGCTCGAACGGGTACATCCAACGATAACCGACAGGTCCAGCAACAAGAGCCTCATGGATAAGATGAATCGACAAATGCTCCATTGAGTCGAAGAATGCAGGAGAAAAAACTCTCTCAAGTTTGTAAAGTGTTACCACAATGTCCTTCTCTTGCTTCTCTAAACGATCGATGAGCAACTTGCAAGAACAAAGATCTCTGAAGAATATGCTAATCTCTGTTAATGGATCCCAGACTACCGGCGGTAATAATTCCCGAAATACAACAGGAATTAACCTCTCCATGAATACGTGGCAATCATGGCTCTACATTCCGATCAGTTTATACTCCTTTATGTCGACACATCTTCTTAGATTGGAGACGTATCCGTCCGAAAATTTTAAGTCCTGGATCCATCTACAAAGTCTCACTTTGTTCTTCTTGTCCAACAAGTAGATTGCCTTAGGCCGCAAAAGCTTTCCCTTCCCGTTGTCTATCATATACAATGTAGGGCGTCTGTATATTTCGATTAAGTCCAATCTATCCTTCTGATTGTCTTTTGTCTTTCCCTTGACGTTCATTACAGTATTAATTATGTTATCAAACACGTTCTTCTCGATATGCATGACGTCAAGGTTATGTCTAATCAGATTTGTGCTCTAATATGGCAGATCCCAGAATATACTCCTTTTGGTCTAGTTATGATCTTCGCCAAATCCCTCGCAATGGCTGCTCGTTGAAAGATCTTCAATAGCACTTAGGATTTCTTTTACTTGCTCCCATGTGTCCTCTTCGGACCACATTGGCGGTGGATCGCCCTTCTCAGTTGCTCCGACACGAAATACAGTTCTGTTCATACGGTACGGATGGTCTTTCGGTAAGAACTGTCGGTCACAATCAAAGAAGCATGGCTTTCCTCCGTGTCTCAAATGAAAAGCCTTAGTGCGGTCTATGCAATACGGACATGAAAGCCGACCATGAGTGCTCCATCCAGATAACATTCCATAAGCCGAAAAGTCATTGATTGTCCACATTAGTGCTGCCCGCATCTGAAAATTCTATTTTTTTTCGAAGCATCATACGTGTACGTCCCTATTTCCTATAGCTGCTTCAGCTCATCTATCAATGGCTGTAAGTACACGTCGATGTTCCTCTTCGGGTTGTTCGGACCGGGGATGATAATAGTTATGAACATGTAAGGTGTCTTCATGCACATCCAAGGTGGTAGGTTGTACGGAGTGAGGATTACCGGCCAGCATGAATATTGGGAGACTGAAAGACCAAATGGGGTGAAACCATTAGAGCAGAGCCCCAACCTTATATTACGCGCATCAGAAGCAAAATTAGGATTTGTTCGATCGAAGTGCTTCCACGCTTCTCCATCAGATGGGTAATCCAACACTCCTTCGGTCTGTTGTCGCTTGTGCCAACTCATATTTTTGGCGTCTCTTTCACCATGAACAACCTCTGCAACCGCAGCGTCAACGGCAAGTAGTGCATTAAAGCAGTCGGTCTTCTAGACTTGCCTGCAGCTGTTGGCTTGTAGCGATCAGCACCACAGAATCTGCACACTTCTGTATCCTTGTGATCTTTGTAGTAAAGCATGCATTCGTTCTGACAACAATCGATCTTGTCGTATCCTATCCAGAGGGATCTTACCATCCTCTTAGAGCGGTAGAAGTCTTTCGGTAACTTGGCACCCTCCGGCAAGATATCGGTAATCAACTCGAGCACTCTATTATAGCATTCTTGCGACATGTTAAAGTCAGACTTTATGCTCAAGAGTCGCGTGATCACCTCTAATGGTGAATGGTCCTCATAGCCAGGGTATAAAGGAGTCCTTACATTCTCCAGCAGCTCCATGAACTTCACGGCATCGGCATTCGGTGCCTCCTCAGCTGCGTCACGATTGTATGGATCAAAACTAGGCCCCGCAGCGTCGAAGACCATGTTCACATACTCGTTGTCGACACCAGTTCGGTTGTGGAAATTCATATAAGGCTCCACATAAGGCTCCACATAAGGCTCCGCTTGGAATGCTAAAGGTACAAGCTCTCCATGTGCGGTCCATTGGTAGTAATTCGAAAGGAAACCCTTTGTGTATAAGTGATACGTCACATCCAATTCTGGTTGAAAATTCATGTTCCGATATTTTGGACACGGGCACTTAATGTCCATGTCGTCCATGGATTGAGGAAACGCCTTCACGAATTGGAGGAATTATTCTACTCCGGCGATGTATTCATCTCGCACAGCGCACCTGTCATCTCAAATGCAGTTGTACATCCAGAAACGGTCTAGCAGATAAATAGATATAGCCATTTCTAGATATCTGCAAATATGAATAAACTATATACTACATACTACATACTACGGCCGTGACTCGGGACCATTCCTACTACATACTACATACTAAAACGAATAAACTTCAAAACTAAAACTTCGAAACTAAAATGAATGTACTACAAACTAAAATAAATATACTACAGACTACGGCCGTGACTCGGGACCATTCCTATGAGTATCGGGATTAAGGAAACTACGTGTTACAAATATCGGTACTATCGGTACGTGCTACAAATATCGGCACTAGCGTGTTACAAATTAACCAACCAACAAAACTACGTGTTACAAATATCGGCACTATCGGTACGTGGTTTCGAATCAGAGTATCAGATTTTTCGGTGTCGAAAAACAAATAATTATTACTAAATTATCAGAATTTTTGGCACTACCGGTGCCCCTGACCCAGCCCCCCCCCCCCCCCCCCCCCCCCCCCCCCCCCGCACCCCCCCTACACCACCCCTAACCCTAACCCTAACCCTATCCCTAACTCCTCCCCCCCAGCCCCCCTCCCCTTCCCGGCTCCTCCAACCCCTACACCACCCCTAACCCTAACCCGAACCCTATCCCCAACCCCTCCCCCACCCCCCCGTCCAGCCCCCCCTCCCCCGCCCTCACCCCCAGCCGCTCTCACCCCCCCTCCCGCCCCTCCCCCCTAACCCGAACCCTAACCCTCCCCTTCCTCCAGCCCCCCTCATCTACCCCAGCCGTCCTCACCCCCCTGCCCCACCCCTCTAGCCACCCTCCAACCATTCTTTACCCCCAACCACCTGCACCCCCTGTCCCTCCCCCCGAGCCACCAGTACCCCCAACCACTAACAACAAATAGAGAGAGAGAGAGGGAGTCACATACCAGAGGAGAGTCGCCGGAGAGAGTAAAGTCGCCGGAGAGAGTGAAGTCACCGGAGAGAGTGAGAGCGAGAGCGCCGGAGAGGGTGGGAGCGAGAGCGTCGGAGGAAGAGAGTGAGAGAGTAAAATGGATGGGGAGAAATGAATCAGGGGGGAGAAATTTAATTTAGTTAGAATTTAGCGACGTTCTTACTAACGTCGCTAAATTAGTCGCTATTAGCGATATTGTAGCGACGTTTCACGACGACTAGCTCACGTAACTAATATACGTCGTTGTCACGTCGCTATTTGCGTCGCTAGTAGCGACAGTTAGCGACGTTTCATTTATACGTCGCTAATGTCCGCAATTTAGCAAAGTTTTTCTAACGTCGCTAAATTTACGTCGCCAATTGAGCAGATTTTAGTAGTGTAGTCTTTTGGCTATTCCTTCTTCTTCTCCGGTTCTGAACTTGGAGAAGCAATACTCTAGTGCTAACACTAGACAGGACAAAGGGAAGGGTCCTCTGACACTTCCTCAACTCGCGCAAGCTACGCCTAAGATAGTTCAACAGCCAAATAGAGGGAAACGCTTCTTAGCCAACCCTCTACAGAATAAAGGAAAGCACCTTTGGTCTTTCCTAAAACTTCCCTAGTCCATGACTTAGAGGAAGATATATTAGATTCTATTCCTTTAAACAGAGGTCTTCGGATCTCTGATATTGGAAAGAATACTGATCAAAAAGGTATCTTGCCTACCCCTGTGGGGTCTGGTCAAGATCTTCCAACCTTACAAATTTTAAGATCCAAGCAAGAAAAATTGAGGGTATCACAAACAGAGACACCTTAAGCAGAATTTTCTGATTTACGCGCTTATCTCAATAGGCGTCAACCAGTATCAACTTTGGTAAAACGTAAAAAACCTATGCCAAAGGCCAATCTGTGCTAGAAGCCAAAGTTTGAAAAGAAAGACCCAACCACTTATGCTAATGAGTTGAGTACATCTTTGTACACTCAGGGGACTAAACATCTGAAGAATATGAGACATGTTCCCAACATCATTAAAGAATATGTTCCTCCGACTTCTTTTCGTCCTCCTGTAACTGATCTTCGAGAACGTCTTACACAAAGACGGGAGATTACAGGGATGTCTCCTTCACCTCTAGAACACTCTTCAGATCGCTACTGCCTTCATGAGGTCGTCATCAACTGTTGTTGCCAATCGGCTTGACGATCTATCTTCGATCGTCTGAACTATGCTTCAACTCCCGAACATATAATAGAAGATGAAGATGAGCTATTATATGCTTCAGTCAACATGACTTCTTAAGACACTGGGGGTAGGAAACGTCCAAGACTTAATGCATTCCGAAATCCCAGTCAGCAATATTTGGATCGGATTCATGCATCCAGTGAAGGTGTCTTTCAATACACCAGATCAAAAAGTCGAAATTCGAATCAAGGTGTCTTTAATCAAGAGGATCTCCCCATCACTCATCTAGGAGAAGATTCTTTTTCTGAATTTGATGCAGATAGTGAAAGTTTTCAACAAACTATCTCATCGATAGCAGTAAAAGAAGTGATGGCATATAGTGTTACGGAAGATCAAGATGCTTCTAGTTCAGCCAATCAAGAACAATAAATTGCTGTACTAGAAGACAAATTGCTGCACTAGAAGACAAATTGAAGACCATGGCAGAGATGGTCGCAAGCATGCATACTATAATCATGGCTCAACATACAGTGCCACCGGTTATAAACCCTGCTATAAATCTAGAGCATATAGCATCTTCTGTACCTGTTAGTCTGGGGGTACCTCCTCCTCAGGTTGCTTCAGTACCAATTCAAGCTGATCCTAGTCAGTCTGGTGCTGGGGTTGGTAATTATTACGCTGTTCTGCCTTTCAATACTTCTAATCAGTCCACCAATTCTCAAACATCAGGGGATGCAAAGAATGGACTACAAAGATTGGGCATAAAGTAACTATATCCTACAGAGTGGAAGGAGGTTCCATTTCCTTCTAAATATAAGCTCCCGACCATTATGCTATTTGATGGCAGCACCTCTCCAAGTCAGTACATCAATCACTTTGAGGTGATGACTGACCAGCTACAGCCAAATGATGCTCTCCTTACCAGAGTGTTCGTCGGTTGTTTAGCTGGCGCAGCATACGATTGGTATCGTAGCCTGCCAGATGGCTGCATAACTTCTTTTACCGGTTTCAAACAAATATTCTTGGAGCGGTTCTATGAGGGAGTCAACGACATGACAATGTCCGCCCTCATTAAGATCAAGCAAAGGCACAATGAATCCACGGAGAATTTTATTGAACGATTCCGCCAAGAGGCACTCAAAATGCCTTTAGGAACTCCATCTGCTGTAACAATAGACACATGCAAATCAAACTTGTTGCCTATTATCAGTATGTTGACGGAATCTACTCAATTCCAGGATTGACCTTCTTTTATTGCGAATGCCAAGGCGGCAGAAGTCAGTGCCAAAAAATTCAAACAGTTAGGAGTTCAGATGACTAATCCTAACCAAGACAAACATTCCACACCCGGGGGTAATAATCGCCAGAATAACCACAAGAAAAGAGAAATACTGGCCATCAATCTCAAAGGCAAAGAGTCTTTGGCTGTCAACGTCACTCAGACAACATCCACTCCATCAGCACCACCGTCGAAAACAACTCGGCCAAAAGAAGAATATTCTTTCGATGAAGATGATACTCTAAGCATCTTCGATTGCTTAATCAAAAGCAATAAGCTTCAACTGCCAGAGGCAAAACGGCCAAAAGAAGTGGGTAAAACCGATCACCCTAGATACTGTGTCTATCACAGATTTATAAGGCATCCAACCAGAGCGTGCTATGTGCTCAAAGGCAAAATCCAAGAGTTGCTCAACTCTGGAGCGATTACTCTGCAGCAGGACGAGAAGACGGTGACTGCTAATGTTTTTTTTGTACAGTTTGGTGACTTTCCACCACAACTCGTGCAAAATGGGGTTGTCCCCATTCCAAGGACTACTCTTGAAGATTGTGAATCTTCCACCTCCTCAAAATGAAGGTCTCGTTCCACTATCAACTAACAGAGGAGAGATTATATAGATTCATCTAGATCTAGTAGCAGATTTTGAAGCTCCTTCCTCTTCTAAGCAAAAGAAGCACTCCAAATCTAAATCTAAAAGCTGCAACACGGTTTCCTTTGAACCAGTAGCAGAAGAAAAGATTCTAATGGGTATTAGATCTGGAAAACCCTATCTTAGGGAATATCCTGAGAATCAAGAGAATCATACTCCATCTCATGATGCTTCTCCTGTATCACCTGCTCCTGCTGAAATTATGCCATCTATATCTCTGCCGGTGGTGGAACCAACTCCTCCTAAATTGACATCAGCAGACAAAGGAAAACAACCTGTCCGTTTTGACAAAGTACTGAAGAAGTCCTCATCTCTTGGACTTGAAAAGCCATACAATTTTGACATATTGGCTCAATTAGCCAATACCCCAGCAAGATTGTCTATCTTTGAACTCTTACGCCACTCAAAAGAAACTCGAGAGACATTAAGTGAAGCTTTAATGCATGCTGATGCTTGTCTTACTTTTCTCAAAAAGACTGAAAAGGAGCCAATCAGTTGTGCACACTATCATAGTGTATTTGAGCTAATGCCCAACATTACTTTTACACCAGATAACATGTTGTTAGAAGACAATTGTCATGATCGTCCTCTCTATTTCACAGGGTATGTGGATACCATAAAAGTTGATCGTATTCTGATTGATCCGGGGTCTGCACTTAGTATCATGTCGAAATCTTTGCTAGACGCTTTGAAGATCCCAGTGCATAACCTCTCTACAACTATTACTACCATCTTGGGGTTCAATCAAGGAAGAAGTGAACCTTTAGGGAAGATACGCCTGAAACTTCAAATTGGCAATCTTCGTACTAAAGTGACTTTCTATGTGATCGACAATCACGGCTCATACAATGCTCTATTAGGAAGACCATTCCTCCATGAACATAACATTGTACCCTCTACTCTCCACCAATGTTTCAAATACGTAGATAGTAATGGAGAAGTCCAGAAAGAAGTTGTATATCTAAATCCTTTCAAAGGAGTTGAAGCATACTGCAACGACTCTCGCATGTAAAAGGAGGAATTCGTGAAGATAGTACTGGCAATGGACACAGATGAAGAACAGAAAAGTATACCAAATAATACTCTGGTGATCCCTGTCAAAGGGTGTACTTCCTGTCCTCAATCTTCCAAACCACTGACTATTTATCTTCCTTCACATGAGAAGCAGCATAAGGGTGATAGTCAGAAACAAAGAGAGCTCACCTCTTCTGAGCCGCTTGTAATCGACCTTCGTCGCAAGAAGCCCTCTCATCCTTCTCGTTCTTCTTCTTCCTTTCTTGTCATTAATCTGACTAAGCCTGCTAAAGCTAAAAGTCCTGTTGTAAATGATGGTGTGAAAATTAATAAAGCATCTTCTACGAAATATGGTATCCTCAGATTCTATACAAGAGTCATACTTCTTAGTACCGTCTCGAAAGAAGGATGAGAGGCCTATATTTTTTAATAAAAGAGAGGAACAAAAAGTCATGCTCTATAATGATAATAGAGATGATACGAAAAGACTACAATTATGTCGCTATAGTCCACAAACCAAAGCAATCATCCAAAAAATGGGCTATGATTTCAGATCAGGCCTAAACAGCGGCAAAGGAAGGCGGACTCCCTTTCGTATTTTTGTTCCGAAAGAAAAATCACAACAATATCACAGTAAATCGAAGCAGGATTTAGGTTATACTTTACCTCTTCTGACTCAGAACCTTCTGAATCTGATGAAGAAGAACGATCTAATTCTTCTGATTCTATCTCGTGGGATTCTGATACAAGCATTGGTCATGTTCATCGGATAACATATCTTCTAACATGGTGTCCGCTGAATTCTTGAAAGAAGATGAAGATGACATTGAAAAAGCTCCTGAAGTGGACCCTTGGGCACAAAAGATGGACAATCAGTGGGAACTTTGTTTCGAACAATGAGAACCATCTACTGAAGATCAACTTGTCCAAATCGATATCGGAGAAGAAGGCGTATCACGACCAATCTTCATTAGCAAGAATCTTCCTGAAAGTGATAAACAAGAATTAATTCACCTCATTCGTGAATACATTGATGTCTTCACCTGGAGTTATAAAGATATGTCGGGATTAGATCCTCAAGTTACAACTTATAAGCTTAATATCCTGCCGAATGCTAAGCCAGTCAAACAACAACAACGGCGATTCAAGCCTGAAATGATGGATGCAATTGATGATGAAGTCAAAAAGCTCATAGCTTGTGGTTTTATCAGAGAAGAACAGCATCCTGACTGGGTAGCCAACGTTGTACCAGTCTTGAAGAAGACCGGAAAGGTTCGAGTTTGCATAGACTTTCGGGACCTCAATGATGCTTGCCCTAAAGACGAATTCCCTCTCCCAATTACTGATGTCATGATTGATAATACATGTGGATTCAAACGAATATCTTTCATGGATGGACTTTCTGGATATAATCAAATTCGGATGAATCCTGAAGATGAAAAGCATACTTCGTTTCGTACTCCTCGTGGGATATACAGGTATACAGTCATGCCATTTGGTCTTAAGAATGCAGGTACAACTTACCAGCGGGCCATGAGCACCATCTTTCGAGATTATTTACGAAAGACCGTTGAATGCTATGTTGACAATATTGCTGTCAAAAGTCGTCTCAAGAAAGATCACATTCAAGATTTAAGAACCATTTTCAATCTAATATGCCAGCATCAACTCAAAATGAATCCCACCAAGACTTTCTTGGGTGTCTCTAGTGGTAAATTTCTCGGCTTTGTCATTACCTCTAAGGGTATACACATTGATCCCGAGAAGATCAAAGCCATTCAAGAGATGCGTCCTCCACGCAACCTAAAAGAGCTACGAGAATTCCAAGGTCGACTTGCGTACATCAGGAGGTTTATTTTGAATTTATCTAGACGTTGCAGACCATTCACTCAATTAATGAAGAAAGGTGTATCTTTCGTTTGGACGGAAGAATGTCAACGAGCATTTGAAGACATAAAGCAGTATTTAACGAGTCCACCGGTTCTTGTATCACCGATCTCAGGAATACCTTTCTTAATGTATGTCCGGGTAATGGACTATTCATTGGGAGCTTTGTTAGCTCAGAAGAACAAGGAAGGTCATGAACAAGATATCTACTATCTTAGTCGAACGATGATTGGAGCTGAACCTCATTATAGTCCGGTGGAGAAGGAATGTTTAGCCTTAATGTTCGTTGTGCAGAAGACAAGACATTACATCAAAGGCCAAACTATTCATGTCATATTCCGAGTTAATCCTCTTCGAGTATTAATAAAAAAAGCCAAGTACACTCAATTCCAGGCTTGCTACATGGGCCATATTATTGGCACAATATGATATGGTTTATATTCCTCAAAAGTCTGTGAAAGGTCAGGCACTTGCTGACTTCTTAGCAGCTCATCCTGTCCCGGAAACATCTAAACTCTATGACAAGATTCCAGATGAAACATTGGAATCAAATATGATCTCAGAAGAGTTTCCTACTTGGCGGTTGTTCTTCGATGGAGCTTCTAGAATTGGACCAGGAGGTACTCTTATTGCTGGAGTAGGAATTGTCCTCGTTTCACCAGATGGATTAGCTATTCAAAGGGCTTACTCTTTAGATGAGTCGTTTTCCAACAATGTGGCAGAATATAATGCTTTACTTATCGGACTTCAATTAGCTAAACAATTAGATATTGAATATCTCGAAGTATATTATGATTCTAAGCTGATTGTTAATCAGGTTAGAGGCATATATAAAGTTCGGCATCAAGATTTGGTGCCTTATCATGAAGCAGCAACCAGGATAGCTTTATCATTCAAAGGGTTCTTTATCGAACATGTACGTCGCGCATGCAATAAAGAAGCGGATGACTTAGCTAACATAGCTGCGGTGTTGGCAGTTCCAGTCAAAAGACAACAAATGGTTGTTATCTCTAATAGAGAATTATTTTGTGTTGAGAATAACCACAACATTGAATTCAACAATCTAACTGAAGTCAATGTCATTAACGAAGACTGGAGATCACCTTTCATTGATTTTGCAGTACATGACATATTGCCAGAAGATCCTAAGGAAGCCACAAGTATTCGTCGCCGATCGCTTCGATTCTATTATAATCATACTACTAAAACTCTCTATCGAAGAACTTTTGATGGATTACTTTTAAGATGTCTCGCTGGTGACGAAGAAAAGCAGATATTACATGAAGCTCAGATGGCGTTTGTGGAACACATCAGCCTGGTCCTAAATTACAGGATCGTATCCGACGTATGGGCTACTATTGGCCTTCTATGGTATAAGATGCTATTGACTATGCAAGGAATGCCGTGAATGTTCGATTCATGCAGATTTCATTCACCAACCGTCGGAGTTTCTTCATCCAACTGCTGCCTCATGGCCCTTCAAAGCTTGGGACATGGACATAATTGGTCCTATCAATCCTCCTTCCTCTAAAGGACATCGGTTCATCTTGGCTATAACCGATTATTTCTCCAAGTGGACAGAAGCTATACCTTTGGCTGAAGTAAAAACTAGTAGTTTCATTAACTTCATTAAACATCATGTGGTATACAGGTTTGGTGTCCCTCGTCGAATTATCCATAATAATAGGCTGCAATTCATCAGCCAGAAGTTTAATAGGTTCTGTGATGACAACAGAATCAATAATGTTGCCTCAACGGCCTATAATCCTGCAGCTAATGGCTTAGCTGAAGCATTCAACAAGACCATTATCAAACTCCTCAAAAAGTTTATTTCTATTAACAAACATAATTGGAGTGATAATCTTGGAGAATGTCTATGGGCATATCGTACTACTATCCGTAATCCCACAGGTTGTACACATTTTTCTTTTGTATATGGATGTGAAGCTGTCCTACCCCTGAAAATTCAAATTCCATCATTGAGGATCGCTATTGCAAATAAAATTACTACATAAAATAATGATCGTCTTCGGCTTCAAGAATTGGAGGCGCTCGACGAGAAAAGGTTACTAGCTCAACAGCACATTGAACCTTATCAAGCCCAGATTTCAAAAGCTTTCAATCGCAAAGTCAGAGTGCGAACATTTCAAGAAGGCGGGTTGGTTCTTACAGTCAGACGTACTATGACTATGACACATATGAGCGAAGGCAAGTTCGAGGCAAAATGGGAAGGACCGTATGTGGTAAATAAAGTTTTCTCAAATGGAGCCTATCAATTAACAGATATGGATGGCAGAGTTGCTATGATACCGATCAATGGCAAATTTCTCAAGAAATACTATATATATGTTACCCCTATTTTTCCGTTCTACGTATTTTCAGTATGCGTATACGGAATCCTGACATGTATTTTTATTTTCCTGCCTGGCTAGTTAATTTTGGTTTAATCTTGTTTAGGTTCATCATGGCATATCATGGTTTAACTTGGTTCATTTTGGAGTTGGCTTGGTTTATTTTGGTTGGTTCATCATGAAGAAAACCCCTACCTACCACCATCCCCCTTTATAAACCCATCCACTTTTTCTCTCTCCTCATTATTCTCTATAACTCATCTTCCTTCTCCATTAAAACCTCTCCCCCTCCATAGGCAAGTGCAACTTGCTTCCACAAGAGAACCCATTTTTATTGTTCTATTAGCTTCTTCTCATGTTTCTAAGACACATTAAAACTTGTCATTTTCCATTTTGAAGCTTTGATTTTTGTAGATCTAGAAATTAGTCATTTTCAAATTTTGGTGGTTTTGATCTATCAAACTTTCTTATTTTCAAGTTTTTATGGTTCCATGTTGTAGAGAATTTCGTTCTACCCCACTTTGACCTATGGAAGTCCCATTTTGGCTTAGAAATGAGAGTTTTATGGACTTTAGAAGTTTTTGGATTCTTCTTGGCCATGGCTCTCAGCCTTGGTGGAGAAGAAGGCCCTGTAGCAGCCGGCGCATCTCGTCGTTCGGTGCACTATTTAGTGCCCGGTGCATCTCATCGTCCTGCGCACTTTATAGTGCCCGGCGCAACTGGCCCACCTGTGCGCTTTTTAGCGCCAGAACCAGTTGGGCGCAACCGGCGCAACTGGCCCACTTGTTCGCTTCTTAGCACCAGACCCAGTTGGGCTCATCTTGCCCTGGCGCATCTTGCCTTGGCACATCTTGCCCTGGCGCATCTTGCTCCGGCGTATCTTGCCCTGGCGCATCTTGCCCCGGCGCATCTTACCCTGGCGCATCTTGTCCGGACGCATCTTGCCCCAGCGCAATCCCTAGCCTGGCGCAACTGGCTAACCTGCACGCTTCTTAGCGCCAGACCCAGTGGGCGCAACCTGGCCTGTGCCCCTGGCGCAGTCTGGCCAGTGGCCTGGCACATTTTGCCTGGCGCAACCTAGCCATGGCACCATAATTGCCCTATTTTAATCCCCCTCATTAGGCGCATGGCATCCCCTGACACAGCACGACTCGTGCAAGCCTTGGCACGATTTTGCATGTATGTGGCCTTCATGTATGCGTATAGAACCCCGTGGGCGCATAGCCTTGGGGCACACAATGAGTTGGTATTTTTGCATCGGTAGCCCGTTAGGGTGCACTCAGGATATGTCTTTCTGCTTACATGATGATATGATCATAACCATGATATGTGAATGTGAAATGATGATTGATATGTATTGAACCATGATGGCGGCCCGTCGTGGCGTGCTCCTAACAAGTAACAAGTACAAGTAACGCAAGATAACAGTGGCCTGTCGTGGCGCACTCCAGACAAGAACATGATAAGTAACGTAACATGATGGTGACCCATTGTGGTGCACCCCTGACAAGTAATCTTGACAGATAACTCATGAACGTTGTTGTGACAGCTAACTGGACATGACACCGTGGGTGATTGTATTGAATGTGCTTGTTTAAGCTACCAGTCGAGTTTCGCATCATGTCTAGGACATGTGTCCCTGGTTACCACGGTCAGGGATCCATACTGAATCTGACTAGGTTAATGACTAGATTGATCAAGTAGTTCATATAGAGAGGTATTCCGGCTACAAGCAATCTCGTTATCTGGGCGTCTTACTGATAGACTTGTAGCCTGCCGACGAGTAGGGCACATTTCCAGCTCACTGTTATGTGGGGCACTTCAAGCAAGCAACGATTACTAAGCACATTGTCATGTGTTGCACTCAAGTCACCTAACAAGTATTGATAACTCTTAACATGAACTTTGTGCCTGGATAACCTGGATAGTCTGCAGGGCTTGTGGCTGTAGGAATACTCATTACATCTTGCTAGTAACTAGGCTTGTGATAACCCTAGTTAGTTAAAGTATCAAGCCGTACTCATTGATTGACCGTGACTGATTGAATGGAGTCCCATTTGTCTAGTCTTGTCTAGACCCAGTACATGGCTATCTCAGGACATGATTGTGAATGCTTTACCTTACCGATAATTGGTTAGAGACTAAGTTCCGTTCAGGTGAAGGGTTACAACCCCGGTCCTTGTTTGGTTTATGGGTTGTAACTTGGTTACCGGAATAGTCCTTTAGCTCTCTTAATCGTTTATTATCCCGTTTTATTCAATTGATGTCTATTGTTATTTCATCTATAACTTATGTACTAATGTGCTGGTTTTAGTTCTTAAGTGAAGCTTCCTTTGTGGCACTTGCTCTTCCTGGGGTCTGACCCATCCGGTTTTGTATGGCCAGATTTCGGAATAGCTACCGAGGATCTCCCAGCCTTTCTGCCAGATGGTGACCACTAGGCACAATCCTAGCGACGAATGGGTTTTATTTTGCTCTCCCACACTATTGTAAAAATATTCTTTTGAGACGTTTAGCCGTCGAGCAAGTGTTAGCTCGTTTGCAACTTTACTTACTGTCTGCCTACGGGCTGTAACATGATTGACAGATCCTAGGGTTGATCATGTATAACTTAAACTCTTGCTAGTCCTCATATTTTGTATGACTAGCTTCATGATCAGCTGAATATGTAATGTATGAGATGCCTTACTTTGTATGTCTGATGATCTACCATCTTGTTATATTTACTTGCTTGCTTGAGATTGAGACACTAGGCTTGATATTGACCATAAGAGACTGATGGCTTGTAGTAAACCCTCATGCATCTAGACAGCCGTGACCGTATTGCGAGGTGGGGTTCACTTCAATATACGTAGCTGGCTGTGTCTGTCCCCCTCTCTCCAGTATTCTGGTTCTGGGGCGTGACAGTATAAAAGCAAAATGTACTTTATTCTAAAGACATGATGTATATAAAAGTTTATTTTATTCAAAATCAGAATGGAATTATATAATATTACGGACGGGGAGGAGGCCCCGATCCTTCATGATTAAATACAAAGTTTGCCAACCGTTCAATCATCTCCTTGTTTGAACGTAATAGGAACTCACAAACAGCCATCCTCAATGCCTCTTCTTCGGTAATTTTCCCAGGTTCCACTAACTTGGAGATCAAATCCTGTCCTAGTGCAGGAGGAACAGTTGAGCCTTTGTCCCTTTCTTTTTGAGAAGGCACTGGAGGCTCAGCAGGGGGCGTCTCGGTCTCTTCTTAAATCTTCGGAGTAAGTAAATCTTTGGAAGATATTTTGTACAGAAGGGAAAGAGATTGACAATATCTACAAAAGTTTTGTTCTATTTATAGGCAGAACAAATAGATAATCAGCCTCGAGAACTGATGCAACTTTTGGAAAGAAGCACAACTGTTCGTTCATTTATAACTGTTCATTCATTTATAACTGACCATTCATTGTCCCTTCTCCAAAACCGACGTGATTGTTCATTCATTTATTCTCTTCCTCGAGAGTTTGAATGACCATTCATTCATTCAATGTCTCTTCCTCGAAAATCAAAGTGACTGATCACTCATTCATTTATCATAATGAGAATTCATGTCTCTCACGCCCCTGAATTCCAAATATTCACGTCAACAACTTGCCACATTCATATTCTCTCTGGATTCTGCTATCTATGTCAGCATATCAAAATCGAATTATAAAAAGGAGAATAATGAGACAATCATTTCTTTATTTCTTCTTTAAAAGCAAAGATACATCTTGATAAAAATCTATTACATCTCGGATTTTCATTCTAATGAAGGTCTATTACATCTTTGGATCTTCCTATTGATAATGAAGGTCTATTACATCTTTGGATCTTCTTATTGATGCCGGTTCCGTGTCGTCTCGACTTGAAGCAACGAGCCAGACAATAAAATCAACTCTGGTCTTCTCTCTCAGAAAGACGAGAGGAGAACCACAGAGTGCAGCAGCCCAAAGATGAGCTGCTGTCAATACAACTGGTGGAGAGAAGACGGCCCGCCAGGGGAACTAGGAATGAGATCACCCTTGTGATACAATTCCTAGTTCTGCGGCTCCACCATCCAACTCTCATGTATAAAGGCTCTTCCTACCATCTGAGGAAGACCCTTCTTAAACATGAAGAGTCTCGAGCTGTCTGATTTGAGTGTCAAAACCACATGAGCTGTCTGATGTGAGTGTCAGAAGAATGCCCTCTGTAACATCCAAATCACCAATTAATGCCAGTCCTGAAGAAGCTTGCTAACCGAATCTCTGCAAATATTAACAAAACAGGAAAAGTTAGCAGAATCTATCAGCAGTGTGCGCCTATCAACATGCGCATATCAGCAGTGTACGCTTATCAACAGGCACATATCAGCAGACTGCGCCTATCAACAGGCGCATATCAGCACTGTGTGCTGATCAAACAGGCGCATATTAGTACTGTGCGCTGAGCAAACAGGCGCACATCTGCACTATGTGCTGATTAAACAGGCGCATCCCAACAGAGTGTGCTGATCAACATGCGCACATCAAAAATGCTCGACAATCAACAGGCGCATATCTCCACAGTACGAGTCGATCAAACTGGCGCATGTCAGCAATACGCGCCTATGATCGAAACTAAGTACTGGACCACAATGTGCGCCTATTCTCAGAAATAGTTAGCGCATATCAACAGTGTCTACAACATGCAGATCAATACTTATCTTCAAAAGTGGTGCGAAAGAAGAATACTCATACCATTGATCCTTCGTCTGAGACTTACCAATTTTTGAAGGCACAGCATGCAAACGAATATTATCGGAACGAAGTGGCGCAAGTGAACTTATGAATAGTAAGACCTTGTGAGAAGCCATTTGTTTTAAGAAAGTTTGAATGGCTCTTTTGTTTCTGGTTGTCCTTTTTAAAGAAGGAAAGATAAAAACGGGCGCGTCATTCTAGGAGCCTATTTCTGGAAAGAACTAAAAATGGGCGTCTAAAACCGTGTGACGACTGCCACGTGTCCCTCAGAAAAAACAGTAAACAAAGAATTAGCTAAAGGAACATGTCCATGTGCGCTATTCGAAATCACAGCCACACAACATATCGAAAATTTTAGATTTCATTGCATAAAGATGGGTGGACCCCTACAGACAAGGACACAAGAAAAGAGAATAAAAATTGGTACGCCTAAACATTATTTCTTGTTCTTGCCTTCATCGGGCTGACGAAGGGCGGCGTCCAATTCTTGCATGTTGCGGATCCCCGGGCGACGCATCAGATTAAGGAACCCCTCTGCATGTCACGACCCGGTCCCAAATTCTTGGGTCGAATCGGATCATGTCCAGCCTGCACCGTTGTTGAGACGGCGGCAGTAAGCTGTATCACTCATGCAGGTAATAAACAACACAGTCTAATTGCCACAACTTTAATAATTCGAATAGTTTAAAACTTTTTTACAACAAAATGGAAGATACATCTGAAATACACTGTTTTCCACAAACATCATGAACTATAAAAGAAGAAGAAAATCTAGGCAACCAGCTCATCAGTCTCGAGATCATCGTCCTCTAGTTGGGATCTCGGGAAAAATATACCGCGGAATAAAACATTATCAGTGATACCTAAAAAGTTGGGTCTCCAGTCAGGAGGGAGCAAAGTACAATTCATGCTAATTTGACAATTGAAATAATAATAGAATCATGCACTTTTAAACAATTTAAAATAAACAGTTCTCCAGCAGTTAAAACATTGTGATGTGAATTGGCAATGAATATGACCGGCTTGGGTTGTACAGTGAATGATATGGCTTATCCCCGTATGTATGCGGGATAAGCTCGCACAATTCTAAGTTATTATTTGGATGTGATCATACTCATTACACTACTCCCCCAGTCCCCAAACAGTTACAGTAGTTACAGTAGTTACAGTCAGTGCTCTCAGAGAGAGTTCCGTGTTGCATCGTGGTTTAAACTTGCAATAAAACGATTACTAAATAATTGTAAACTAACACAAAATATACTTGCCTCAAATTGGACTGGACTTGTAGGGTTGAGACTTCGGGATTGAAACTAGCCTCGTCCTCGAAATCCTACATTCGAGAAGTTTGTCTCAGATTCCAGAGTTACCATGCTAACTATGCTAGTTGCAATCTCTAAGTTGTGTCCTAATCAATTTTAATCTTTATTTACACAATCACAAACAAATCGATTATCGGGTGCGTTGTAATTAATAACGAGGGAAAGATCAATTTAACTTGTATTTTGGAAAAACTCGTAGTTACCAATTTAATTGATTAAAACTTTGTATTTTCGTAATTATACGTATAAAACTATATTTCTTGTTTTAATGAGAAAACATGATCGTTGTTAAAATATTAAAAGCTTGTAAATTTTAATGTGAGAAAACTTCATTAATTTTCTATATCAAAATAATATTTAATTTAGATTTACACGTACGCTAAAAACTCGCAAAACCAGAGAATGACAGAAAACCTACGCTACAAAATTACGGGCCACAGAAAAAAATAGAAAAGCTGGGCTTATGCCCTTACAATTTATTTTACATAAATTGAAATAAGAGAAACAGTTGTTAGTTCTAAAATTATCCTACAAATTAATTATGAATAAATTAATAATTAAAATAAATTAAATTAATAATGAGTCTCAGATATTGGTCTAATCGTCATATAGGCTAATGCCTCAACGTCCGGGCGAAGCCGGTTTCGTTTGCACTTAGCCAGGGCCCATTGACCAATACGGTCGTCGCCCAAAAATCCAAAATAATAATATTTTCCGATAAAACCATTTAAAATCATTTTAAAATATAATTAAATTTTATAGAAAATTCGACAACATTTCCTCTATTTTCGGTCAACCCAAAAACTGAAAAAGTGTGCCAATATTTTCCTGCAAGTATCCCAAACCAGGGAAATCCAAAATATTTATATATATAAATAACCACAATCATTCCCAATATTAATTCGGAACAACCCGAAACGAATTCGGGAATCCGAAACCAACCCAGAAAACATCACAGCACAATTCGGAAAAGATCCGAAAACCACATATTCCCAGAATTCATTTTCGAAAGTTTCGAAAAATCAAAACCAAACTAACATAGGCTTTCCCGAAAGTCTCTCGAAAAATCCCGAAAACAAAACGTAACCCAAAATCAAATTTCTCGAAGGAAATTCGTAGACCAATCTCATCATAGACACGGGAGGGACGAACTACTATGATTAACCAGAAATTACCCAAATCGACGGAATCCGATGGGTTGCCTCGGACTCGGGACACGCGAATCCGCGAAAACGAACTCGAAATCCCGTGGACAGCGCTGGACAGTGCTGTCCAGATCAGCGGGGCACGGGCTCGGGGTGGCGATGCTAGGGCATGGCCGAACAGGGCTGGCGCCGAAGGGGACGTGGCCGAGGAAGGCGCTGGACGGGACTGGGTGCGCCGAAGAGGGCGCTGGCCGGGCACGGGGGCGGCCGGCGGGAACAGCGCGCGTGCGGCTAGGGCGCGGGAGGCGGGGCACGGCCGGGTCGGCGGCGCTGGGGGCGCTGGCTGGAGGCGTACGGGCAGTCGCGGGGTCCGGCGGGCTGCCGGGAGATCGCCGGGATGGCGGCGAGTGGGGAGGCCGAGCGGGGCGCCGGGGAGTTGGGTGGCCGAGAGGGGCTTGGGGAGGTTGGCTCTGAGTGGGAGAGGGAAATGGTGGTGGTGGGGATTGTTCTTCTGAAGTGGGGAAAATAGAGAGGGGAGGGAAGTAATGGGAAGTTGTGAGTAGGGGTGGTGTGTGTGTGTGTGTTAAAGAAGGGGAGGAGTGGGAGTTGTGGGTGTGCTGAGAGTGAATGTAGGGAGAGAAGTAAGGGGAGAGGGAGAACATGTGGGGGGGAGTTGGTCCACGGGTGGACCAACTCAAGGGGTTTAAAAATATATATATATATATTTTTTAATAATAGAAACCAGAATTTAAATGAAGGGAGAATGGGTTTAAAATCGGGTCTGGGTTTCGGGAAGCTGGTCCGGGCTCGGGCCTCGTCACAACCAAAAAGCCGATTTAATTTTGAAATTAATTTTGAACCCATAATATAATAATAATAAATTGTAAATTAAAAACTGGGTTTCACAATCTTCCCTCCTTAGAAAATTTCGTCCTCGAAATTAAAGGCAGGGTTAGGGGGTAGGATAAACTCAAATCAAGCAGGTACGGGTACTACACCCGTAACTCAGGTCCAATAATAAGAATTTCCAAGGCAGTCGTGGATGAGATGGTTTAGGGACAAGTTTCATTTATGATATCATCTATGCAGGAAAATACAAAAGTGAACCAAAGTACACGAGGTTGATCAGACCATCATGTACCGGTCCTGATTAGACAATATATTAGTGGGTGCACCCAATAAAATACTGTCATGATCAAGCTTGATAAAAAAATAGCTTACAAAACTAGGCTAACTTAGCAGCATCAGTCAAGTTTAGAACGAAAAGATAAGAAATAGGAGTTATGTGATGGCTCAAATTTTCTGATCTTCTTCTCACCTCTGACTACGCTTGCTACTGGTTTCTCTGGCACTGAAATGTTGAGTCCAATCTTCAGTTCTGAATTATCCAAAATGTGACTCGGATCCGGAATGTAGCGTCTGAGCTGTGATACGTAGAAGACGTTGTGCACACTCTCAAGATTAGCTGGTAGAGCTAACCGGTACGCTACTTTTCCAACTCGTCTTAAAACTTCAAATGGCCTGATGTACCTGGCCTCAATTTCCCAGCTCCGTCAAAACTAATCGTTCCTCTGGTAGGAGAAAACTTTACAAAAATGCTATCTCCTTCTTCAAACTCCACTGGTCGACGACTACTATCAACCCAATGCTTCTGTCTGTCTTGGGCTATCCTGAGCTTACATTCACCTTCTCTACTGTGTCAGTCACCATCTCTGGACCCAGCAGTACTCTTTTTCCTACGTCGTCCCATGCAAGTGGTGTACGGCAATGACGTCCATAGAGAGCTTCAAATGGGATCATACCAATGCTGGCTTGGTAGCTGTTGTTGTAAGAGAACTCTACCAAGTACAAAAGATCTTCCCAAGACCCTTCAAACTCCAAAACGCAAAATCTCGGCATGTCTTCAGGCGTCTGGATTGTCCTCTCTGATTGTCCATCTGTCTGGGAGTGATAGGCAGTGCTGAACTTCAATTGTGTCCCCAGGCTGTCATACAAACTTTTCCAAGAGTGAGAGGTAAAACGAGTGTCTCGGTCAGATACAGTGCTTACCGGTACTCCATGAATCCGGTAGATATGTCGCATGTATAGTGCCGCCAACTTTTCGGTGAATAAACCAACTTTGAAGGGAATAAAGTGAGCTGACTTGGTCAGTCGGTCCACTATAACCCAAATGGCATCCTTTCCTCCTTGGGAACGAGGCAGTCCTGACATGAAGTCCATTGTGATGTGCTCCCACTTCCACTCCGGAATGTCCAGTGGCTGTAGAAGTCCTGCGGGTCTCTGTCTGCTAGCCTTCACTTGTTGACAAATTAAATATCTAGTAACATACCTGGCCACGTCTTTTTTCATTCCAAACCACCAAACAATGGTACGCATATCCTGATACATCTAATTAGCTCTAGGATGTATGGAATATTGCGACTGGTGTGCTAACTTCATCAGCTCGTTCCTCAGTTCGCCAGATGCTACTCAGAGCCTCATACCATTCTTCAGTGCTCCATCGCTGACGATTGAGAAACCCTCAAGTGTTTCTGCCAACACTTGATCTCTAAGTTTGTAAAGTGTCTCGTCTTGAAACTGCGTCTCCTTGATTTTGTCCATCAGACTCGAGCTCACTTGCCACTTCATCAACAATGAATCAGCATCCAGCTCCTTCCTTTCAGGCAGTATAATCTCCAGTCCAAGCTTCTCGATGTCCTCTAGCAGGTGCCGCTCCTTGGTAAAAAACATCGCCATAGGGTATCGACTAAGTGCATCTGCGACCACATTAGCCTTACCTGGGTGGTACTGTAGATCGATGTCAAAATCCTTCATCAGCTCCAGCCATCTTCTTTGCCTCATGTTCAGCTCCTTCTAAGTGAAAACATACTTCAGACTTTTATGGTCTGTATATATTTCCACTCTCTCTCCATATAGATAATGCTTCCAAAACTTCAAAGCAAAGATGACTGCCTCAAGCTCCAGATCATGTATGGGATAGTTCTTCTCATGAGTCCGTAATTGCCTAGATGTAAAAGCAATCACTTTTCCATGTTGTTGAAGAACGCAACCCAGTCCTTTACCTGAGGCATCACTGTAGATTGAGAAACCACCAGTTCCTGCGGGTAGCGCAAGGATTGGTGCAGTGGTAAGTCTCTTCTTCAGCTCCTCAAATGATGCCTGGCAATCTTCCGTCCAGATGAACTCTTCATTCTTCCGAGTGAGCTTCGTCATCGGCTCAGCAATTTTGGCAAAATCCTTCACGAACTTCCGGTAGTAGCCAACCAAGCCCAAGAAACTCCTGATTTCAGCAACTAAGCTTGGGATAGACCACTTCTCAACAGCGGCTATCTTCTTCGGATCCATCGAAATTCCTTCTCCTGTGACAACATGGCCAAAAAAATTCATCTTGTCTAGAAAGAATTCACATTTGGAAAGCTTACCATACAGCTTCTCTATCCTCAAAGTTTCCAGAACTTTCCTGAGGTGCTCTTCGTACTCCTCTTCCGTCTTTGAATAGATCAGAATGTCATCGATGAAGACAATGACAATTTGATCTAGGTATTCATAGAAAACCTTGTTCATAAGGTTCATGAAGACTGCAGGAGCATTCGTCAGTCCAAACGGCATGACCAAGAATTCAAACTACCCATACTTGGTGTTGAATGCCGTCTTGGGAATATCTTCCTTCCTGACCCTGATCTGATGGTAGTCAGATCTAAGGTCAATCTTCGAAAACACCTTGGCTCCGCTCAATTGATCAAATAAGTCATCGATCCGGGGCAGAGGGTACTTGTTCTTGATGGTAATATTGTTCAGCGCCCGGGTAGTCGATGCACATCCGTACTTTTCCGTCCTTCTTGGGAACAAACAAGACAGGTTCTTTCCAGAGTGAAGCTCCGTCTCGAATGAATCCCAGAGCCTTCAGTTCATTGATCTGGTCCTTCATCTCCTTGGCCTCCTTCGGGTTAACTCTGTAGCATCCCTTAGAAATAGGGGGAGAGCTGGGGACTAGGTCAATGGTGAACTCTATATCTCGATCTGGGGGTAATCCGGGAAGACTATCAGGGAATATATCTACCATAAAGGTGTAACTAAAAATTTTATTCATGTGGAGAATTACAGCAAAAACTCTCATGATTGATCTAAGGACATCCTGTTACAACTTCTTATAACAATAGATAATGCTATTCAGCAGTCCTATGTACTATTCTTCATGGTTCTGGCTCTTGCATGAGCAGTCTCCAACTGCTTCATCTTCTATGAACCCCGAGTCTGCATCATGCCTTATTGTAGGAGGCAAGGTCTGCTGGATAGGAAGAGAGTCCCTAGGTTGTGGCCTAACAGGTGTTGCTGGGATATGTGCTCTGGTTTGATGGAAAGATAAGGGGCAGTCCTTTACCCGATGTTCAGCAGATCCACATGCCAAACATTTCCCCAATCTCTTGCGACAAATATTGGCTTGGTGACCGAGCCTTTTACAGTAGTCACAAACCAATAGCTTCTTACGATATAACTGCCGGATAGGGCTCAAATATCTTCTAGATTCAGGGGTATCCCTCCTAGGACGAGGTTCCGCTCCAACTTGGTTTAAGATAGCTAAAGCTACATCATTGACGTTCTTCATGACTTCTCTCGTGATATTCATCTGTTCCTGCTGGGCTTCAGCTTGAGCCATCTGGAACTCCAGGATTTCTTGAAATAGGGCAACCATTTGGGAGGTGTTTGCTGGTACTGGTGGAGAAACAGGAATGGGTACTTCACCAAGGAAATGCAACTCAGTTTGAGAAGAGGTAGAAATCGCCAGTGTAGTAAAAACTTCACTGGATGCATTATGGGGACGGTCAAACAGTTGCGAGGGAATAAACCCTGAACTTGGTTGAGGAGATGGGGTATGATCCGGAGATGACACCTCATCGCCAGCAGGATTGGTCTTGTCAATGGCCATTCTCTGGAAGGTTTAGGATGCAAACATAAGCAAGGTATCCTACCAGTCTATAATCAAACAAAAATATTTATGTATATAATTCGGACCTATGTTGTGACAAATCAATGTTCTAGTCTCAAGCTTCTTGGGTTGGACTCCCTACAAGCACTTCAATAGGCGAGCGAAGTGAGCTCTAGCCCTAGTTGCAAATTCGAATTCTATGTATGACCAAGCCCCATCTGTTATTTCTTGTAAGACGAAACAAAGAAATATGTAAGTGCTCCCTCCGGTCGCCTGGGGAAGACTATTGACTAATCGAGACGATCTTTACAGAACAGAGATGGGCGGGGCTAAATGAAAAGGTAGAACGGGTTCTTTCGCACTGATTGCCTGCTATGAAAAAGTAAGAATGAAGTAAGATATTCGGGAAAAGACTAGATATGCCCCATACGATACGCTATAAACTATTTTAGTCTAGTAGCTTAGCTCTTGAAGGTGGAAGCGCATTGACATATTCTATTCCCCTACCGAGTTCTTCCTTATCATCAAGACAGGCATTCAACATCGGTTGACGCTCGAAAAGAGGGCCGCAGGCGTGTAGACATCTCAACGAACTCATGTGGACACTCCTCAGCCCGAGGACAATCTCTCAAATACACATGAATGTTGACCAGTTTTTCTTTTCTTTGCTGATTCCTCTCAATGAAATTTGCCGCTAGGTCCGCTAACGTAAAGCGAGGAGTTGAGCCTGAACTGGCGAACCGAAGTCACTTTCGTAACCATACTTCCTACAGCTAACACGTGTCCAGTCCAGCGGGGACGCGCAGCGCAAACTAACGTGAGCTGCTATACCGAATCCCCCGCTGGCCATCGGGGACCGAGTGGTAAGGCCCAATTCGAAATTGAATAAAAAAATGGGATTATGGAGTCGCGAAGCAAAAATTTTTTTATTGGATCAAATCTTCCAATTCAATGAGTATGAGTAAAGGATCTATGGATGAAGATACAAAAATCTATTTCCAATCGTAACTAGATCTTTAATTTTTGTGTTGTAAAGAAAAGATTGAAGCAAAATAGCTAGAAAACGATGGTTTTGGTTTACTAGAACGATCGGCATATTGTTTCAGCTCGGTGGAAACCAAATTCTTTTCCTCAGGATCCCGCGAGTGGAAATAGGGGACGAAGTAACTAGACTAAACAGATTTGGCATAATCCTCCCTCTAGAGGGATCATCTAGAAAGCGAGTAGCTTTGTATGCATTCAAGCCGACATAGATGTTATGGATCTCATTTTTTCTCTGGGAATACATAGACTTTCCATAAAGGAGCCGAATGAAAGCAAAATTTCATGTTCGGTTTTGAATTAGAGACGTTAAAAATGATCAATCAACGTCGACTATAACCCCTAGCCTTCCAAGCTAACGATGCGGGTTCGATTCCCGCTACCCGCTCGATCTTGTCTTCCTACTATGTGTGACCGTATAGAGTCTTTTCCTTAAGAAAGAACTTTCAGCACGGTTCCATTAATGATAATTGTGCATTTATAGTGGTCGGAAGGAGACCCAAAAGTCCCCTTCTAGTAATGGCATTAGGTTCTGTGCTTCCGACTTCGCTCTTAGCTAAGGGTGGTCCGCTAAGGCCTTTCCTCGCCACAAGGCGGCTATGCCCTAGTCCCTCAGTTCGGGACTTTTAGCACCATATCCTAAGCCATCGGGGATGTGACGCATCCAGGCCCTCCCTGTTCCCCAGCAACTTTAAGGCAACAAAAGGGGACGTAGGGGGAGATGGAACAACATCCAAGCTGTGACAACCCAGCAGCAACAACCTGCTTCTCAGCAAAGACAGTTCTACTCCCTCCAGCAATCTCAAGTGCAGAGTCCACCACCTCCACAGCAATACTCCTGTGCTACACTCCAATTAGGGCAAAAAAATCAATCTCCTTCATCCCAACAACATCAAAATCAGCAGCCACACCAGTCCCATCGCTTCGACAGTCCAGACCTGTTCAACAGTCAAATTGGAAAGGTAAAAGCAATGGTGTTCTAATTGTTTCTAAGTTGGTTCTCCTAAGTTGTTGTGTTCGACCTGCATGGGCCACCACTAAAAATATGTCACGATCCGGTCCCAAATTCTTGGGTCGAATTGGATCATGCCCAGCCTGCACCGTTGTTGAGACGGCGGCAGTAAGCTGTATCACTCATGCAGGTAATAAAAAACACAGTCTAATTGTCACAACTTTAATAATTCGAATAGTTGAAAACTTTTTTACAACAAAATGGAAGATACATCTGAAATACACTGTTTTCCACAAACATCACGAACTATAAAAGAAGAAGAAAATCTAGGCAACCAGCTCATCAGTCTCGAGATCATCGTCCTCTAGTTGGGATCTCAGAAAAAATATACCGTGGAATAAAGCATCATCAGTGATACCTAAAAAGTTGGGTCTCCAGTCAGGAGGGAGCAAAGTACAATTTATGCTAATTTGACAATTTAAATAATAATAGAATCATGCACTTTTAAATAATTTGAAATAAACAGTTCTCCAGCAGTTAAAATATTGTGATGTGAATAGGCAATGAATATGACCGACTTGGGTTGTACAGTGAATGATATGGCTTATCCCCGTGTGTATGAAGGGTAAGCTCGCACAGTTCTAAGTTATTATTTGTATGTGGTCATACTCATTACACTACTCCCCCAGTCCCCAAACAGTTACAGTAGTTACAGTAGTTACAGTCAGTGCTCTTAGAGAGAGTTCCGTGTTGCATCGTGGTTTAAACTTGCAATAAAATAATTACTAAATAATTGTAAACTAACACAAAATGTACTTACCTCAAATTGGACTGGACTTGTAGGGTTGAGACTTCGGGATTGAAACTAGCCTCGTCCTCGAAATCCTACATTCGAGAAGTTTGTCTCAGATTCCAGAGTTACCATGCTAACTATGCTAGTTGCAATCTCTAAGTTGTGTACTAATCAATTTTAATCATTATTTACACAATCACAAACAAATCGATTATCGGGTGCGTTGTAATTAATAACGAGGGAAAGATCAATTTAACTTGTATTTTGGAAAAACTCGTAGTTACCAATTTAATTGATTAAAACTTTGTATTTTCGTAATTATACGTATAAAACTATATTTCTTGTTTTAATGAGAAAACATGATCGTTGTTAAAATATTAAAAGCTTGTAAATTTTAATGTGAGAAAACTTTATTAATTTTCTATATCAAAATAATATTTAATTTAGATTTACGCGTACGCTAAAAACTCGCAAAACCAGAGAATGACAGAAAACCTACGCTACAAAATTACAGGCCACAGAGAAAAATAGAAAAGCTGGGCTTATGCCCTTACAATTTATTTTACATAAATTGAAATAAGAGAAACAGTTGTTAGTTCTAAAATTATCTAACAAATTAATTATGAATAAATTAATAATTAAAATAAATTAAATTAATAATGAGTCTCAGATATTGGTCCAATCGTCATATAGGCTAATGCCTCAACGTCCGTGCGAAGCCGGTTTCGTTTGCACTTAGCCAGGGCCCGGCCCATTGACCAATACGGTCGTCGCCCAAAAATCCAAAATAGTAATATTTTCCGAAAAAACTATTTAAAATTATTTTAAAATATAATTAAATTTTATAGAAAATCTGCCAGCATTTCCTCTATTTTCGGTCAACCCAAAAACTGGAAAAGTGTGCCAATATTTTTCTGCAAGTATCCCAAACCAGAGAAATCCAAAATATTTATATATATAAATAACCACAATCATTCCCAATATTAATTCGGAACAACCCGAAACGAATTCGGGAATCCAAAACCAACCCAGAAAACATCACAGCACAATTCGAAAAAGATCCGAAAACCACATATTCCCAGAATTCATTTTCGAAAGTTTCGGAAAATCAAAACCAAAATGACATAGGCTTTCCCGAAAGTCTCTCGGAAAATCCCGGAAACAAAACGTAACCCAAAATCGAATTTCTCGAAGGAAATTCGTGGACCAATCTCATCATAGACACGGGAGGGACGAACTACTATGATTAACCAGAAATTACCCAAATCGACGGAATCCGAAGGGTTGCCTCGGACTCGGGACACGCGAATCCGCAAAAACAAACTCGAAATCCCGTAGACAGCGCTGGACAGTGCTGTCCAGATCAGCGGGGCACGGGCTGGGGGTGGCGACGCTAGGGCACAGCCGAACAGGGCTGGCGCCGAAGGGGACGCGGCCGAGGAAGGCGCTGGACGGGGCTGGGTGCGCCGGAGAGGGCGCTGGCCGGGCAGGGGGGCGGCCGGCGGGAACAGCGCGCATGCGGCTAGGTCGCGGGAGGCGGGGCGTGGCCGGGTCGGCGGCGCTGGGGGCGTTGGCTGGAGGCGCGCGGGCGGTCGCGGGGTCCGGCGGGCGGCCGGGAGGTCGCCGTGATGGCGGCGAGTGGGGAGGCCGAGGGCGCGGCCTGGTCGGGGCGCCGGGGAGTCGGGTGGCCGAGAGGGGCTCAGGGAGGTTGGCTCTGAGTGGGAGAGGGAAATGGTGGTGGTAGGGATTGTTCTTCTGAAGTGGGGAAAATAGAGAGGGGAGGGAAGTAATGGGAAGTTGTGAGTAGGGGTGGGGTGTGTGTGTGTTAAAGAAGGGGAGGAGTGGGAGTTGTGGGTGTGCTGGGAGTGAATGTAGGGAAAGAAGTAAGGGGATAGGGAGAACGTGTGGGGGGGGAGTTGGTCCACGGGTGGACCAACTCAAGAGGTTTATTTTATTTTATTTTTAATAATAGAAACCAAAATTTAAATGAAGGGAGAATGGGTTTAAAATCGGGTCTGGGTTTCGAAAAGCTGGTACGGGCTCAGGTCTCGTCACAACTAAAAAGTCGATTTAATTTTGAAATTAATTTTGAACCCTTAATATAATAATAGTAAATTATAAATCAAAAACTGGGTTTCACACCGCATCACGATGCCCTTCGGAGGGTGGCCCACCATTCAAGTGATTGAAGACTGTTGGGTCTAGGCCAAAACAGTCTAAAAAGTTTATCGCCCTCAATGACGGGTTAGCCTCTAACAAATAAGTTGTAGGAGCAACATCATGTCCCGCTCCAGGGGACTTGATTGTGGTGTCAGCATTTGTCTCCATCTCTTGCTTCTTGGGGGCCATTGAAGAACAGAAGTGAAGAATAAAGCACAAAGATCAACTACTACATATATATCAACAAATTAACTCTTCGTATTCCTCATGGGAAATTGAAAATCATCAATGAAACTCCGGAAGATGAAGAGGAGGTTGTGTGTTTTCGAGAAAGAAATTTAATTGTGATGACCAGTTGTTGACTAGCGCAACTTGACTCAGTCAAAGCCTTTCTAAATTCAAAGTATTTCAAAACTTTGAAATGTTTTAAGTTTTGGAAACTTTGAAGGGAGTCTTGTAGGGCCTAAAAATTAAGTTGCGCCATGAATCTGCTATTCAGTGATCAAATTGCGCCCCAAAAATCAAGCTGCACGACTAATATGAAGCCCAGAGATCAAACTGTGCCACTGGTCAGGTTGCGCCACATATCAGACTGCGCCCAGTTACATTGTGCCAAAAATCTACGTGGCGTCTGACATTAAATGGCCATCATTACCTGACAGCACTGACAACTGACAAACGTAGTGGACGAGGAAAATCTCTTCGAATCTCGCAAATTGTGCCGCTCGAGGAGAGTTGGTTGAGAGTTGTCATGTACGCTTTGTAAGTTGCGCCTAGGCGCAATCCAGACAAAATCCTTAGTTGTGTCTAGGCACAATCTGAATGACTTCTTCTCAAAAGCTGCCACATGTCCAGGCGCAGTCTAATCAGGCACAGTTCAACTTGTTGACTGAAGCTCGCACAACCTGATAAAGTTGAGACAATTTTCATTTTTAAAGCAGGATGACGTGGCGCACATGCCACTAATCTCTCAAGACGTGTCTACTATCCTGTACATGACCACGCGCATCCCAATCACATGATGCCACGCGTCTAAATACAGTAAGTACACGGCTGATAATTGAATAAAAATTGGCGCAACAGAAGGTTGGCGTAACCCAATATGGCGTAACCCAGCCTCGCGCACATCAGAATAACTGCTAAAACAGTTATTTCTAGAACTCTATAAATAGAGTTTTCAATCATTATTGAAGGATCACGTACAGAGATCGAGAACTCTTGTAAAATTGCTGCTACAATCTCCAGAGGTTCTAGTCTTCAAGTTCACATAGTCCAAGGGATAAAGTGATCGTCTTCTGATCAGATTCCTACATTTGTACTTCCCCAGAATTTATTGTACTCTTGTACTCTTTTCTCAGTTTGTAATAAAAAAAACTTTTATTTTTTGCAAACACCATTTTATGGTTCCATTAGCTTCTTCTCGTGATCTCAGAATAGTTTAGAACTTGGCATTTTTTACTTGGATGCATGGATTTCTGTAGATCTAAGTTTTAGCATTTTCTATCTTCATGGTTTTGATCTACTAAACTGGGTTGTTTTCAAAAATGCAGAGTTCCATGTAGTAGGCAATTCAATTTTATGCAAGTTTGGCTTTTGAATGGTTGGATTTCATCAAGTCTTGGCCGAGATGGGGTTTCTTGAGTTTTTGAGCCTTTACGCCTGCTTGTCTCGGCCTTGGGGAGAAGACGACTTTACACACACGTTTCACGTGCCCGGTTAGTGTTTCCTGTAACACCCCAGAACCAGAATACTGGAGAGCGGGGGCGTACATAGCCAGCTACGTATAACGGAATGGAATCCACACCGCTATATGGTCACGGCTGTCTAGATATGTGAGGGTTTTACTACAATCCATCAGTCTCTTAAGGTCATAAAATAGCCTATTGTCTCAATCTCAACCAACTAATAATAGTTACAAGGTGTCAGACCACCAAATACACAATAGTAAGGCGTCCCATACATTACATATTCGGAATGATCATGAAGCTAGTCGTTACAAAATGTGAGGACTAGCAAGAGTTCAGTCATACATGATCAACCCCCGGGGCTTGTCAATCATGTTACAGCCCGTAGGCAGACAATAAGTAAAAGCTGCAATCGAGCTAACACTTGCTCGTCGGCTAAACGCCTCAAAAGAATAATTTACAATATTACAGTGGGAGAACAAAAGAAACCCACTCGATGCCCTGGTTACGCCTGGTGACCACCATCGGGCTGGAAAGTAGGGAGATCCTTTGGTGCTGCTCCGGTATCTGGCCATACAAAACCAGCTGGGTCAGACCCCAGAAAGACCAAGTGCCACAAAGGAGGCTTCACTTAAGGACTAAAACCAACAAATCATTAGCATTCAACATGTAAGAAAACAATAAGTAACACAGGTTGAGGTTTGTGCACTACCAATGCACTTGTCCCAATCAGAGAAAATAATTAAGTGAAGCATCATTTACATAAGACAACTGGAGAATCATGCTAAATAAAATATAGCTGGAGAATATATGAAGAGAAGACGAATGTACTATTCCGGAAGCCAGGTTACAATCCTTAAACCAAACAAGGACCGAGATTGTAACCCTTCGCCTGAACAAAACTTAGTCTCTGATCATTTATTGCTAAAGGAGACAATCATTAAGGTGAAAATGAGAGAGAGTACAATGATAAAAGTGACAATAGAGTACAATCATTATAGTAACAATCTGGAGTGACAATCATTCAATCATTCTGGTACAATCTTGCAATCAATCACTTCTAGACAATACTATACTGGACTAGACTCCATCCAATCAATCACGGCCAATCATTGTCTACGGCTTTCTACATTAACTAACTAGGGATTATCACAATCCTAGTTACTAGCAAGATGCAATGAGATGCTCCAAGTAGTCACAGGCCCTGCAGCTACCCAGGTTATCCAGACGAACATTATAGTGACAATTTAGAGAGTTCAATCATTAAGGCGACAATTAGAGAGAGTACAATACACTAGAGTGACAATGGAGAGTGCAATACACTAGAGTGACAATAGAGTTCAATCATTAATGTGACAATGGAGAGTGCCCCATATGACAGTGGACTGGAAATGTGCCCTACTCGTCGGCAGGCTACAAGTCCAAACATTTGCGGCCGGAATAACAGGGTCGCCTGTAACTGGGGAACATCTCTTCATGACTAGTGAATTAATCTAGTTATTAACCTTAGTTTATTTCAATATGTACCCCTGACCGTGATACTCAGGGATCCATGCCCTAGACATGATGCAAGACACACTGGTTCATTTATCAATACATTCACAAGTCACCCACGGTGTCCAGGTCAATATTACATTATCATGTCAATAGAGCCGTCGCAATGGCGCTCAATAAACTATGCCATTCACTTATCTGGAGTGCACCACCACGGGTCACTATCAAGTTGTGCACAGAATTCAATACATCAACCATGCTATGCTCACATCGTGCTCATATCAATGTCGTGTCCAAAGACGTAAGTATATAAACAGAAAATACCATGCACTAAAAGAAGATGAAATAAAACATAATGCAAATAGGTGCCAAGACTAGACTGCGCTGGGCAGCCAGGGTCAGGTTGCGCCAGGGTTAGATTGTGCATGGGATTCAGAGGAATAGGTTGCGCCAGGGTTGGATTGCGCTGGAGCCAAGCGCGCTGGAGTCGAACTGCGCCAGAGCCAAGTGCGCTAGGTAGGATTGCGCTGGAGCCAACTGCGCTAGGTAGGATTGCGCAGATGATGGATTGCGCGAGGGTCAGATTGTGCGGGATCCAAGCGCGCAGGGATCAGGTTGCGCAGGAGGGCGCGTGGTTCGGCCCAGAGGGCCGAGCGCGGTTCAGCCCAGCGCTAAGGAGCGCTGGCCGAGAGGGTGGTTGCGCAGTTCAGTCCAGGGGGCCGAGCGCAAGTCAGCCCTACGCTAAAGAGCGCAGGCCGAGAGGGTGGTTGCGCAGTTCAGCCCAGGGGGCCGAGCGTAAGTCAGCCCTGCGCTAAAGAGCGCAGGCCGAGGGGGTCTTCTTCTCCAGGCCGAGAGGAAACTCTCAAGAACCCTAAAATTCCAATCTTCATATATTGACCAAAACAAAACCAAATTTGGATTTTCAAGGTTCTAACTTGTGTAAAATTGAATTTTCTTCCACATGGAACAATCAAAACATGAAAATGAACAAGTTTTATAGATCAAAACCACCAAAATCCGAAAATACTTCAATCCTAGATCTACAAAATTCCAAGCTCCAAATGAAGAAAACCCAAGTTCTAATGTTGCTTAAAATGAGCTAATAAAGCTATTAGACAAATAAAATGTAGCTCTCAAGTGATAGCAAGATGCAACTTGCCTAAGTTGGTGGAGAGAAAAGAGTAATAAGGAAGAAGATGAAGAAGAAAATAAATGAGGAGAGAGAGAGAGGAAAATTGATATTTATGGTAGGGTGGTCGTTCTCCATGTCAACCCAAAATAAACTAAGCCAAGATAAACCAAGGTGAACCAAGTCAAGGCCAATAAACTCTCTCTCTCTCTAGCAATTTTAAACCAAATGAATCATGAAATAAACCAAGCCTCACTAATCCAAAAATAAACCAATGAACCATTAAAACCAATTGAACTATCAATGCCAATAAAACCAAGCCAAGGCAAAATAAACCAAGATAACTAATCATGACTAAATAAAATATGGGTCCAAAACACGTATACGTACACTAAATACGTATCACGAATTTGGGACATTACATTTCCCCCTTTACGCACACGTTTTATGTGCCCGTATAGTGTTTTCCCTTACGTACACGTTCTCACATGCTCGCGTAATCTGTTCTACGCTGAGTTGAATCGAGCTCTACGCAAGGGCTACTCTTGCTAGCGTAGACTCTCGCTCGCGTAGACCTTCCCGTTCGAGTAAAGTCTCGCTCGCGTAGACTCTCTCGCTCGCGTAGAGTCTCACTCGCATGCGGCCTTGCTAGTGTAGACTTTCCCGCCCGCGTAGAATCTCGCTCGCATGTAGCCTCGCTCGCGTAGAGCTATCTTTCCTTAGGTCTTGTCCACGTAAAGCTATTTTTATGCTCAGGGCCCCTTGGCCTAGCGTAGCTTTGCATGCGTAGAAACCTTGAGCCCTTAGCGTACCCCGTTGCCCTTATGTTCTTGTACCTTATCATGGGCTTGATAATCACGAATTTATTTATTATGTTTGGAATGATAGTTATACACAGTATGGTATAACAAGTAAACTGACATGACATGACATGATATGACAAGTAAGCATGATGGGAACTATTGAATGCTGTTGCGACGGCTAGCATGACATGACAAGAATGGATGGCCTGGACACCATGGATGATTGTGTTTGTACAATGAACTAGTATCATCTTGCATCATGTCTAAGGCATGGACCCCTAAGTACCACGGTCAGGGGTACCTACTGAAACTGACTAAGGCTAATAACTAGAGTAATTCAGTAGTCATGAAAAGATTTCCCAGCTACAGGTAATCCCGTTATTTGGACGTCCCATCATGGGATTTGTAGCCTGCCGATGAGTAGGGCACATTTTCAGCATATTGTCATGTGTTGCACCCTCCAAACTACTTAAGGGTACATGCATTTCTTGGACGATGTACCCATATGAACTCAACCCCAAATTTCGTCTGGATAACTTGGATGGTCTGTAGGTCTTGTGGTTGTTGGAACATCTCATTGCATCTTGCTAGTAACTAGGCCTGTGATAACCCTAGTTAGTTAAAGTATCAACCCGTACTTATTGCTTGGCCGTGAATGTTGGATGTAGAGTCTATCCAGTCTAAGCCTTGTCTTGTTCCAGTACCTGGCTACTTCGGAATATGATTGCTCATGCTTACCTTATCAATAACTGATCGAAATAATTTCTCATTCTCTTGACATTTATTGCCCTATTTAGATTTCATGTCTTATTATTATCTTTCTTATTATATATTCTGATATGCTGGTTTTAGTTCTTAAGTGAAGCCTCCTTTGTGGCACTTGCTCTTTCTGGGATCTGACCCAGCTAGTTTTGTATGGCCAGATACCGGGGCAGCTCCAGAGGATCTCCCTACCTTCCAGCCAGATGGTGACCACCAGACGTAATCCTGGCAACGAGTAGGTTTTGTTTTGTTCTTCCACTCTATTGTAAAAATATTCTTTTGAGGCGTTTAGCCGACGAGCACGTGTTAGCTCGATTGCACTTTACTTACTGTCTGCCTACGGGCT
Source organism: Iris pallida (assembly GCA_029216955.1). NCBI lineage: Eukaryota > Viridiplantae > Streptophyta > Magnoliopsida > Asparagales > Iridaceae > Iris > Iris pallida. Next base: position 730,527 of record JANAVB010016191.1, on the reverse strand, counting down.
GTAGCATGATTAACAAATCCTAGGGTTGATTATGTATGACTAAAACTCTTGCTAGTCTCCATATTTTGTATGACTAGCTTCATGATCATCCAAGTATGTAATGTATGGGACGTCTTACTATTGTATATTTGGTGCTCTGACATCTTGTAACTGCTATTACTTGCTTGAGATTGAGATAATAGGCTTGTTCATGACCATAAGAGACTGATGGCTTGTAGTTAAACCCTCACGTATCTAGACAGCCGTGACAGTATAGCGAGATGGGTTGTACTTCAATATACGTAGATGGCTGTGTCTGCCCCCACTCTCCAGTATTCTCGTTCTGGGGCATGACACCACCTCTGAGCACCAGCTGGCATCACTGAAGCCTTCCACTACAGGCGAATCTCCGTTGTAGTGCAGTGCATATGTCAGAGACTTTTGGAGATATCTCATAACCCATTTTACAGCTTTCAAGTGCTCAATGCCTGGGTTGCTCGTGAAATGACTCAGCATTCCCACGACGAAAGCTATGTCAGGCCTTGTGGCAGTAGTAGCATACATTAAACTCCCGATTATGCTCGCGTACTCCAGCTGCCTGACGCTTTCCATTAAATTAGGCTTCAAATTCAGATCACACCTGTAAGGCGTATCGATCCCTGGAAGATCCTGATACTCGTAGCGTGTGATCATCTTATCAATATAATGAGACCGTGACATCGCTAGTCGAGTATCCGTCCGGATGATCTTGATCCCTAAGATCACATCAACTTCCTCCAAGTCCTTCATACTGAACTTACTCGAGATAAAGTTCTTTGTCTTCGTGACACAGCTCATATCCGTACCTAGGATCAGCATGTCGTCCACGTACAGACAAACAATCACACCTCTTCCATCAGCAAACTTTGTGTAAATACACTTGTCCGTCTCGCTGATCATGTAGCCATTTGACCTTATAACCTTGTCAAATTTCTCATGCCATATCTTGCGAGCCTGTTTAAGACCATACAAGGATTTTACCAACTTGCAGACTTTGTCTTCAAGACCCTTGACGACAAATTCCTCTGGCTGTTGCATGTTGTAAGCCCCATGAATTTAGGGCTTATTTTTTCAATTTTCTAAATCAATTATTTTTAATAGATATTGTTAATTGATTATTATTATTTTATTAATATTCTTTTTCTGTGACTTTGACTTCTAGAGCGTCAGATATGCTAATCTCTGAAAACTTTTTTCATGAGTTTGTAGTAGACAAGATTATCTTTATTTTGATATATCATGTCCCACTCAAACTTGTTTCCTTGTACTCTTTTTGCTTCACACAACTTCGGGTCAATTCAGACCATTTGAATAATTATTAATTAAATTCCCACTTTTATCTTTGATCATCATATACATGTTACCATGACTTTTAATTTAGGAGCACAAGACTAGCCATTTTCTTAAAACCAACTTCTCATGCATGACCTACTCGAGACACCCTACACCCATAACCTTCGTGTCCCACTCAGACACACATCTTGTGCTTCTTTTGCTTCACACCACTTTTGGGTCAATTTAGGCCAATTAATTATCTACCGTAAAATGTGACCTGACTTCCAATTTAATTTTGGGACCCGACATCGATCCAACCTAGTCGACCCAAAATATAGACATGGCCCACACGAAGCCTACTACCTACATGACACTTGTATCCTATTTATTTGAGCCCCCATATGCTACTTATTTATCTATGATCATAAATACCTAAAATTAATCCGTTTATTGTACCAAGTCTGTTTTGACCCAACCCGGCTCAACTGAACCCAACCCAAGTTTCATGTTGTCCCCTTCATAAATACCTACACACTATTCTTCTCTATAAAATATTAAACACCTAGTGTACAACTCAAAATATTTCTTGGACAAACCCCTTTGATTATATTCCTAGAGAATAAAACCTAATCTCCATTAAATCCTAGCCATGGATTTTCTCTCCATCAATCCACTCCACACATTCCCACATGACACTCAAACACACACCCCCTCATTCATGGCCGACCCTAATTCCTAAGTTTCTCTCTCTTCCTACTTTCCTAACACAAACCAATCACTCTCTCTCTCTCTCCCCTACTTTTCTAACACTCACAACTTTCCATCTTTCTTTCATTTAACAGCAGCCCACTAGTACCATCATCTTCACCAACTCCATTATTTCATCTTTATCATTCTTCACCATCCTTCATGGCCGACATCCCCCTCCCCAGCCTCCTTCTCCATTCCTCCTCTTCTTCCTCCTCTCCAACAACACATCACCATCACCATTATCACTCTCACTAACATCAACTCTATCTCCTTCCTCCATGGTCGAGCCCTTCACCACCATCCCGAGCACCACCACAGCCACCACCACTCTTCTCCTTCTCCTCCTCCTTTCCCTCCTCCCACATCCATAGCAGCAACAGCAAACAATGACAGCAGTAGCGCGCAACGGCAGCAGCAACAGCCGTGTATGGCCGTGCCACCGCGCCACCATCGTGCGTCGGCGGCCACCGTACGGCCACCCCCTCAGCCGTACGCGACTCGGACGACCCCCTCCAAGCCATCGTCGACGTTTCCGACGCGCACACTGGGCTATTCGTGCATTTCGCACGAAATTCCGTCGTGACGCGCTCGAAATGGATTTCAGAATGGTGTTCCATCGCAGCGACTTTGCACACGTTTTTCGAGAGATCCGACCGTTGGATCGGCAAACTCTTTCCTCTGTCATAATCTCGGTATATCTCTCTACCCTTCCCTCAAGTTTCGTACGTTAATTTTATCATTTGATACATCAAAATTAGCCGCCAAGTTGACCGTTTAAATAATATAATTTTTGGACAGTTTTATGGAGCCAACTTCGTCGGTTCGTATCTCCTCCATCGCAGCTCCTTTTGGCGTGCCACTAGTTCTTATGCACAGCTAGTATAACCCTCTTTCTGCCCCTTAAGTTTTGTTTTATTATGAGTATGTTTGATTGGTTAAATTCGACGCCAAAGTTGGTCTTCCAAATTCGTAATTTCCAACTTGTAAAATTCTATTTTTGAACCCGAGACTCCGAATTTCAATTTTGACACTACCAGTAGACTCGTGGCGTCGTTCTAGCATGAGTTCATATAAAGTTTGTTAGATTTGGAGGACGTGAGCCCTGGCACGCTTATTAGTGCAAAATGGGCCCCACAGTCTGAGTCAACGGGTCATTTTGAGATCGGCTCATCGGAATCCAATTCCGGATATACCTTGAGTTCATATCGTCATTCTGGACCCGTTGACATATAATTTGCTGAGTTTTGAGGACATCGACTCTGGCACGCTTTTTTGTGCAAATCGAAATTTTAATATCCTGGTCAACGGACCAAATTGAGATCGGGTCAACGAAATCCAATTATGGATATACCTTTGGGTTCGTATTGTCATTCTGGATTTGTGGACATACAATTTGTTAGGTTTAATGGACTAGTATCCTTGCACGTTTTCGGTACAAGGCGAGTCCGACACGGATACCGTTTTGATCCGAAATTACCTTTTTATTCCTGTGTCCAAATTGGACTTATGGACAGGCTATCCTAGCTGATTTGACCATTCTGGACATGTTGGTGATATTTTTTTTTATCATTCGACAATGTTTGTAGATATTTCTCTATGTATCACCATTAATTATAATTAATTCTTATTATGTTCGTATTTCGAAATTAGTATAACGAAACTGAGATCAGTCGATTCCAGTGATCTCATATCGCTGAAATTGACAAGATGACCATGTAGATCACTATGATAAGATTATTAACCTTACCGTTGATTATCTTATCTCGATTTGCGTGTTGTAGGTTTTGATGTACGAATAACGAGGTACAACTTGATATTTTAATTCTTAGATTAGAGTTGACCGTGTTTGACCAAGATATATGGTATCTTGGTAGGTAAATATTAGGAATAGTATACTTAGACTAATTTTGACCTTGGTTGACCAAGTTTGACTGCAGTTGACCAAAAGTCAACTATCAGTCAACACTTGGCCTAGAAATGTCTAGAACTTGACAAGTTGACCAAAAGTCAACTGTTAGTTGGCCTAGTTTGACCTAGAGTTGACTAGGGTTGACCAGTTGACCAAAAGTTAACTGTAAGTCAACCTTTGACCCAGTTTGACCTAGTTTGACTTGGTTTGACTTCCTGTGACCTAGTGTGACTCAGTGTGACCTAGTTTGACTTAGTTGACTAAGTTTGACATAGATTACATAGCTTATACTATATAATCATGCCCAATACTGTTGAACCCTAATTAGCTTATATATATCTCATCTTTAGGTCGTGACATCACTCTGAGCATCGATCCCATTTGACAGCTCATGACCGCAAGCGAGTACATTCTCTGATAGTAGTTCCTTGTCTTGATATCTTCTGTATCCGATTCAGTTATAGTATTTTACTTGATTCCTAACACGATGGTGCACGGACTAGTATACGTTGGATCCTGGCATGAGATGTTATTCCTGGACTTTTTTGGTATATTGGTACATTTTTCGATCTTGTTTTCTTGTACTTGTATAGACACTGATTCCTGAGGGGGAGTAGCTACCCTCTTGGGGAATCCCGTGTCATAATGTGCTATGTCCGGATCCATATACTATTCGGGGATAGGGAGTTATTATAGGTTATGTGATCAATACCCCCCTGTCACTATTTCTTGTGCTTGTGTCACCCTCATTGCACGTAGGGTGTAGCGAGATCTTATTCCTTGTGCTCATTATCCAGGTTGGCCGGCATGACCCTTTCCAGAGATTTTCTTATGATTGTCGGGCCAAGTGGATAGCCTGTCCGATTTTCCAAGCCGAACACATAATGTTATAATATCTCAAGGCACATTTTATGTTTATATTATACATCAGTTATTCCTGTACTATTCTACTTTCCTGTACGTTACACCCTGACATGATTTCCAGTTTATATATCATGTTTTACTTACAATCTTGATATATCATCTTGTATTCTATTATGATTGTCTCTTATAGCATTTGTCAATACTATAAAACTGTTGTTGGAGGTGTACTTGCTCATTTTTCTGACAGGATAACTGTTGATGTTTACAGAGGATATGTTGGCTGATTGCTCTACCTTTTACGGGTATGGCCAGGATAGAGTTTCGATAGGACATTACCCCTGGAGCCCGTAGATGATATAGCACCTATTTAGATTTGCTAGATAGGTTTGTCTGGACTGCGAGCCAACTAGTTTATGAGACTTATATTATATTTGTGTTTGGGACCTTGTGTTATGTTTTCGACCCTCTACTATGTTTGTGACTTTGCTTCTTTTCGTACTTATATTTCCATCATATCTTTATGATATTCGTGTCTATCTTCCTTAGATGTCTTGTGATTGAGTTGAGATTATATACCTCCGTGCGGAGATGACATGTACATATATATTGTGTCTATATGCTATACTTTCTAGTAGACCTATACAGCGTTCTACCACCGATTCTGCGGCGTAGGCTGGATGTACCCACATGCTCGTGCCCCTAATCAGGGTGCGGGTCGTGACACATGTAAATCTCTTCGGTCAGCTCGAAATTTAGGAAAGCCGTTTTCACATCCATCAGATGTATCACCATCTTATGTATCACTGCGAGAGCAATCAACATTCTGATGGTGGTCATCCGGGCTACTGGTGCATACGTATCAAAGTAGTCGATCTCCTGCTTCTGAAAAATCTTCTTGGCTACCAACCTAGCCTTGAACTTGTCAATAGTTTCGTCTGGTTTCATCTTCTTCTTGAAGATCGATTTGCATACGATGTGTTTCGCTCATTCAGGAAGATCAACCAACACCCAAGTGTTATTTGAGGTGATGGAATCAATTTCATTGTCAATCATCTCCTTCCAGAAAACCGCGTCTCTGGTCTTCCTTGCCTCATCATAGGTAAGCAGATCTGCTTCCACATGATAGGTGCCAAAGTCATTTCCGAAGTCCTTCGGCCTCCTCACACGCTTCGCTGACGGCTCAACGAGTTCTGGTTCAACCGTTGTTTCAACAACAACATCTTCTTGGACTACTTCTTCATTGAAAACTTCAGTTTCTCGTGCACCCTTATTTTCTCCGGAATATCCGCAAGAACAATGTTCTTGTGCTTTGCAAATTTGTCTTTAAAATATTCTGTGTCGCAAGATTCAACGATATGATTTGACTCGATATCAAGAAATCTCCAAGCATCACTCTTCTCGGCATACCCCAAGAAGATCGTCTTTGTAGTCCTTGTCCCAAGCTTCCGAATCTTCAGATCTGGAAGCTTAACATATGCCAGACACCCTACACTCGAATGACATTCAAATTAGGTCTGACCTTGAACCAGAGTTCATGAGGAGTAATGTCTGAAGTTGCATGAGGCACCCTATTTAGAATAAAAGTGGCCGTCAATGCAGCTTCTCTCCAGTAGCACTTTAGAAGACCCGCAGTCAACAACAGTGAGTTAATCATTTCTGTCAACGTTCTGTTCTTCCTCTCTGCTACTCCGTTTGATTGAGGAGAGTACGGAGCCGTAGTCTCGTTGACAATTCCATGTTCTTTGCAGAATAATGCAAATTCATAAGATCTGTACTCTCCACCTCGATCACTTCTTATTCTTTTGAGTTGTTGTCCAGTTTGCCGCTCAGCTTCGACCGTGAACTCCTTGAACTTCTCAAATGCTTCATCTTTAGCCTTCAGCAAGTAGACGAACGCATACTTTGAGAAGTCATCGATGAAGGTTATGAATTACTTCATCCCGGCCTTTGTAGATAATTGTTTGAAGTCACAAATATCAGAGTGTACCAACTCCAGAAGATCTATACTTCGATTAACCCGAGAAAAGAGTTTCCTTACGATCTTTGTTTGAGCACAAACTTCACATTTCTCTACCTTACCCCCACATTTGGAGATAAGTCCTAAACCAGAAATTTTGTTTATTCGTTTACAATGAACATGTCTTAGCCTATTATACCACAACTCAAGAGTATAAGTAGGAGTGATTGCATTAATTATATTGGACTGATTTACAAGCTGAATTTTGAACATTCCTTCGGTATAAAAAGCTTTCCCAAAATATGTTTTCTTAATAGACATCACCATCTGGCCAGCATTGATGTCCATCCTGAGACCTGCATTGCAGAGTAGGTCTTCCGAGATCAGGTTCTTTGCGATAGCAGGTACATGTTTCACACCTTGAAGCGTCAGAGACTTCACCGAAGTCAGCTTCAAAACTACCGACCCGATCCTGAGCACTTCAGCTTGTGCCTGGTTTGCCACCATAACCACTTCAGAAGATGGTGTATAGGTGGTGAACCACTCCTTGCTGGAGCATACATGGCAGGTGGCTCCAGTGTCTACCTACCAGTCAGAGTCTGCCCCTACCGCATCGACCTACGCAATCATAGCAACAACATTAGTGATCATAGATACCTTGCTAGGCTCTCCTTGCTCTGATTGCTTGATCTTTGCTTTGTATTCATTCTTGAAGTGGCCCTTCTTGCCACAATTGAAACAAGGCATCTGAGATTTTGCCTTCTTTTGCTTGAAGGAAGTCTCCTTCACGTTCAGATTTTTAGGGTCCTTCTTCTTATTGTGGGAAGCCGCATGCTTTCCCCTTGGTTCCATGTTATGAACCAGATTGGCGTTAGCCAATTGCTTGGACAGTGCGTCCACCTTCAGTTGAGCCCTCATCTGGTCCTCAACGTAGATTTTTCTGTAAGAGATCGTCGAGAGTGATCTCCAACTTCTTCCTATGCATGTTTGCATAGAACTTGCTCCACCCAGCAGGGAGCTTGGAAATGATCCCTCCAACAACAAACTTGTCGGGGAGGGGCATCGCCTCGTCTTCCAACTTCTGTCGCAGTTTCAGGAACTCGTTCACCTGCGGCAGCATTGGTTTCTCATCCTCAAAAATCACTTGTGATATTTTTCAACAAGAAATATCTTGCTACGGTTCTTATCATCCTTGTACAGTTTCTCCAGAGACTCCCAAATCTCTCTGTCAATAGTCTTCTTTGAATAAGATTCAGCAAGGGAGTCTTTCATAGCATTTAGGATCATAAGCCTACAAATGCTATTGTCCCTTCTCTATTTGGCCTGGTTCTTAGTAGCCGTAGAGATTGCGGGTGCAGATCCAGTCTCTGGAACAATAGGTTCCTCCTCATACAGCACGTAATCAACTTCTCTGAGTTGAATGTGAGAGTAACCTTCCTCTTCCAGACTTGATAATGTTCTCCATCAAACTGTTCTAACTTTGTGAAGTTAGGATTGATGAGTGCAGCATTCAAGTTTTTTTTTATCTCGTTAATTAAGCTTTGAGATTGTTTGCCATTAAAATTGTTTTGATTGAAATCTTAATACAAACAGAACAGTGATACAATATAGGACTTAGATGTAGTCCTAGGAGTACACTTTTGTTTAAGCTGGGTCCTTAGTGCCAATGGAGCGAGTGGTAATGCGTTGACTCCGTTGACCGGCTGACGGCGGTTATCGGTTCTCTGAAGGTGTTGATTACTCTGGGTGCTGGAGCTTGCTGAGAGGAGGAAGACGTTGAGTGTCTAGAACTGCCTCTCCGGTGATTCTCTGTTGTGGATTCTCTGTGAGTCTTCTGCTCTGAGTCTCTATGTGTGTGTGAAGGAGATGATCCTTCTATTTATAGTTTTGCAGGCTGGCTGCTCATGCGCGCATGTAGGATGCGCCGGTGTGGGGACGCCACGTGGAGGTTGCTGATGGAGGCGCATGGATGCTGCGCCCTGATCGAGGGGGAGAATTCTTCATACTGCTGTTGTGAGCCGGCACGTAACAGAGAGAAGATCTTTCCGTTGCTGAAATCTTGGATGAGTTGAGTCAAAAGACACGTGTCGTCGACTCATGGTTCGAAGATCTCGGATTTGGTGGAGAGGAGTGATCTGGTGGGCTGCGCCTTGGATTGGGCGCAGGAGGAGGCTGCGGCTCATAACCTTTAGGAGTTACAAACCATTTGGGGCGCATGGCTTTTGAGGCGCATGCAGGCGACTTTTCTTCTGTCTTTCGGGATCAGAGATCAGTTTGGGGCGCATGGCTTTTGAGGCGCATGCAAAACTTCAACCGGAGACTCTTCTTCTGTCTTTAGGGATCAGTGAAGGGTCTGAGGCGCATGGCTTTTGAGGCGCATGCTGGTTTTGGACGCATGGCCGTAGAGGCGCATGCGGGTATTGACGCAAGGTCGTAGAGGCGCATGCGGGTGGCCACGTGGCAGTAGCCGTCGGAAGTCATGATGATGCTGACGTTGCCGACGCTTTATTTTCTGAATAAAGCTGTCAACTGTTCAGACTTTGGGAGGCGTGCTGCCAACTCTGTCAGTTCAGCATTTAATGTTGGTGACGTTCGATGGACAGCTGAGTGGGCGCGTCGGTTGGCGTTCCACTCGGTATGGAGATGTGTGGGGGCGCACCCTCTATAATGCGCCGAATACTGTAGGGCGCGTCTGTGTGATGCGCCTGATGCCGAAGGGCGCGTCCGTGTGATGCGCTGTCTGGCTGGCGCATCGGACATGTCTTTTAATGATGCGGCTGTCTCGCTCTTCGAGTGCTATAAATAGCCGTTTGGCTGAATTCGAGGCGTCCGGTTCATCCATTTAATGTAAATTCATTGCACGGAATTCGGAGGACCATCCACTTGGCGCGTGGGTTTGATCTGCCCGGCCTATAAATAGTGGCATGGAGAGAAGATTTGCTTCTCATTCCCTCACGTACTTCCAATATGAACTTGAACATACGGGTGCATTCTGCTGACGAAGTGCTCCCGAGGGTGAAGATGAGACGCTGCGTTGTCTTTGATGCACTTGAAGGTGACTGTTACATCCAAAAGACGGAGTCGAGGGCTTCTGAGGCAGGCGGAAGGTGCCTGTTGCATCCAAAGATAGGGATGCTCGAGCCTCGTCTCCGTTATTCCGGCAGAGCCGTAGATCGGAATGGCGGTGCTAGGCTCTCTCTTCCTTCAAAGTGGGGTTTCCCCACTTTGATCGTGTCGAAAGCTGCTCCTTTAGCCGTGGTTTCGATCACGGTCTTCCTTCGGCTTTGGAGGCTCTTTCGAAGCCTCCCCTGGCCACAGCATTTGCGGTGCTCTTCTCTTCCTTGGTTCCAGCCAGAGGGTTAAATGCTTTGTGTCGAAGCATTTATCGGGCGAGCCTGGTTGGAAGAGCGGCACATAACTGGGCTCTGCTCGGCCAGGTGAGCCTGGCTGGAAGAATTTGGCTGAAGGGATGCACATAACTGAGCTGCTGGAGAGATGATGGGATGCGCCTGGATGGAGGCGCATGATATCTGCTGCGCCTTACTGGTGGCGCATAGTGATGCTGCGCCTATCTGGAGACGCATGGTGGCCGCTGCCCTTATCTGAAGGCGCATGATGGCCGCTGGCTGTAGTCTTAGGCTCTTTCCTTTGTAGAAATTCTCCTTTGTACAGCCTTTTCTAGACATGTAATAGACTTTTATATATAAAAAAAGTCCTTCTTCAAATGTCTATAGTTATTGACTTTGCTGTGAAGTTCTTCGTCTGAGTTCTGGCGCGTGTAGTGTCTGGCGCATGGGCTTTCTGGTTGTGAAATTCCATGCTTCTACAAGACCCCCTTCAAAGTTTTCAAAACTTTTGAATAAGTTTTGGAATACTTTGAAATAAGAAGCATGGAGGTCAGGGCGCATGATTTCTGGGCGCATGCTTGTTCGGGCGCATACTCTTCTCAGTTGATGATGATGATGCCTCGGTAACCGAAAAGATTAATGATGATCTTTTGGTTTTATTTGCTACTATCCTTGCAGAACCCGAGGCGACGGCTGAGATCATACGTCATCTGTTCACGCGTGCGACCAAGCCCTATAAATAGGTAAGAGTTGGAGAGAGAAAGAGTTCTTCTTCTCTGTGCCTCTGCTTCTTTAGAGTTTCTTCTTCAAAAAACCCTAACTTCTCCTTCTTCGAGAGAATGGCTCCCAAGACTCCTCGCGGCGCTGCCAGCAAGGGGAAGGAGAAAGCGAAGGAGTCCGCGGATGAGGATGTACCTATCACTCTTGCGCCTCTTGCCGACGTTCGTCCTGAGGTGACAGGTGGGTTTCGTCTCTGCTTTGGGCTCTGTGCCCTAACTGCCGACGCGTATAGACTTCGGTCTTTAATGATACGTCGAGGTTCTATCCTGCCGACGTGCATAGGTTTATACCTTTATCATGCACCGAGGTTTTAATGGCTGACGCGCATGGGTTTTATTCCCTGCAAATGCGCCGAAGCCTTTGCTGACGTGCATGGGCTCACGCTCTGATAATGCGCCGAAGCTCCAATGCCAACGCGCATGGGCTTACGCCCTGATGATGCGCCGAGGCATGCTGACGCGCATGGGCCTATGCCCTGATGATGCGCCGAAGCAGATGCGCTTGGGTTCATATCCTGGCAATGCGCCAGTCTGCTTGACATATTTTGTCTTTTTGCCTGACTTCCACTTTTGTTGTGCCAGTGTCGATGACGATCCCTTTGTTGAATGAGGTCCTCCTGGACGCTTCTCTTTGTCAGATGGGAGTTGATTTTGATGAGGCGGTGATCAACCCTGCAAAGGATGCTATCCTTCAGGACCAACCTCGTGAGAGGATGCTACAAATCCAGGTCCAGTTGCCGCTTTTCCTCCAGAGTATGATGGAGAGCGGTAAACTGAAGTCTGCTGATTCTGACGGTGTGACTTTCTTAAAGCCTGCCTTTCTGTTTGGCGACCGATTAGTCTCTTCCGAAGCGAAGATATTAAAGATCAGAGAAGACTGGTTCTTTGCAGCTAAGGGTATGATGTTATACATGCGGCAGGTTGACCGCCAGTTGCCACTGACAGCCTTTTACCGTCTAGCTTCGAAGAGAAGGATGGATTGGGAACTTACTCCTTCTCAAGGAGGTGCCTTGGGGGGTTCCCTTTCGATTGACACCACCTCGAACCAGCGAGATACCTTGACCGCCTCACGAACCGGTTCTTCGTTCAGTTACCGAGCTTTGCGTCCCGGGAGCATCTATAGTGAAGTCCCAAATGACACGTTTCCCTTCAGTGCCCCGACTTTTGCAAATCGGATGCTGACGTCGAAGGTCACGTATCCGACAGCTGGTTTTTAGAGTCGAAGGTTGGTGTCACTACATCCCAAAGTGGGACGAGTTGACCTCCTGGGTGCTTTCCAGGTTCAAAGTTGAGCTTAAAGAGATAGGGCTAACTGCCGCTATTCGGGCCACGCAGGCAGGCGTGGACCTCAATAAGCCGATGTCCCTTGCGCTGTTGGAGCTTTTCAACGCCCATACTGGCAGCTTCTTTACTCCAGTGGGGGAGTTAGGATTGGCCCTTCATGAGATGTACGAAGTGTCCAAGCTTCCTTGGGGCTCGAAACCGTACGAGGAATATTTTCCATCGAATGAAGAGATCCAGGTCTTGGAAGATAAGGACCCGGAGATGATGGCCGTTTTCAAGGAGGTGACGAGCCATCATTATCTGATGCACCGGAGGGACAAGGGTAAGACCCAACCTCACGTGACTGCTTGGAGGGACTATGTTTTCAGACAGGATTTGGCGGATCCTTCGAGGATCCGGTTTGCGACTCCGCAGGGCTTGACACCCGCGGAAGTGAGTTCTGAAATAACCCGGCTGGATGAGAGGACCCCACATTCAAATGAGAGCGGCAAGAAGTCTCGTGCTTCGAAATCGGGCACCAGTAAGCCGAAGGAGGTGGCAGGCTCTTCTGAGGAGCGCATTCCACCAATGATGATGTCTCCTGTGGAGGAGGGTCCCGAAGATGTTCCCGCGGAGGTTTTAGTATCTCCTGACTTTGAAGTTGCAACAACTTCTGGGATAGTACCATCTGCCGTGGAGGCCTTGGACGCTGAGGGTCTTACAGACTCGAGGCATCCTGATGATGAAGTGGATTGGAGTTCGTCGCCTTCTGGTGACGTCCCTCCAGCGTTGCAAGGGTCCGTTGTGGGGGCAGCAGAAGCAGTAAGGATAGAGGAGAGGGTTGATTCCCCTCCTTGTCATGATGAAGGGAGGTCGGCTGAATCATTGCCGAATCCTTCCTTGGCTTCAACCATGGACATAGAGATGGCTACCGATCAGGCGGTAGCGACAGATTTTGTCCCTGTAGAGGGATTTGAGAAGAGTGAGACCCTTCTGCCGGTCTTGTCTCCTGGGGCTGGCCAGGAGATAAATGTTGATCTTCCCGTTTTGCCGGGGGAGGTAGCTGATGCTGATAGAACGTCGGGGGTAGAAGAGGCGGCCGTTGACGTCGGTGATGTCTCCGGGCTTGAGAAGGGTAAGGGTGTGGAACCCTCTGTTGCTCCTTCTACTTGGGGTACTATCACGACGCATGTGCCGGCTCCTTCTGTTCCTTCGGCACCTCGGGCTAGCAGTCTGGCCCCTGCTGATGAAGAGCCTATTGCTGCCGAGGTTCAAACCTCTCAGATCGAGGTTGGCGGATCTTCCTCCAGTCCGCAAACTGTAGTAGCTCCCCCAACTCCTGTTATGACGCCGCAGGTGCTGGCGGATGCCGACGAGTATGTGAAGTTCCTCGTCGAGGGAGTGTACAAAATGCTGGAGAAAGGAGTATCTGCAGTGATGGATGGCAAGGGGAGCTTTGCGACAGCAAAAGCTTTGGCAATGCCTTGTATCGAGCTGATCCGCACTCACCAGGGCCATGACCATATGGCTGAAATTCTGGAGGTTTCGGTGATGGAGCTGGACGAGCGGCTCGCGGAACTGCAGCGCATCCAACGAAATGACCTCTCGGTCTTGATAGATGCAGAGATAGGAAAGTCGATGGCTGAGATCGAGGCTTCCCATCGAGCCGAGGTGAGCAGTTGGGAGCATGAAGTGGCTGGGACTGAGGCTGCGGCGGAGCAGCTGTCTCAATCTATGAAGAAGACGACGGAGAAGCGGGCTGCGGTGGATGCCAACATCGCAGAGGTTGATGCTCAAATGCGTCGTCTTGAAGACCAGCGGGCCCAACTTCACCTAGAGGCTGAGCGTGTCCTGGCTGAACACGTGGCATTCAAGCAGGAGGAAACGACTCTTACTCAGCGGACCCTTGCTTTGGCTCAGCAGTGACGACAGCTTGATGAGAAGTATGAGAGTAAAACTTCCGCTGAGGCTGTCGGGTTAATGCGTCAAGAAGCCGAGCTGCGAGTCCAGACGACTGTGGAAACTCGCACTGCCGACCTGAGACGTCGAGTCAGAGAACTCTCGTCCCACCCTGGGGAGGATCGGGGATTGTAGCTTCTCTCCTTTTTTATGTCATTTTTTTTTTGCAACTCTTGCTGGGGAAATAGCGTATTTCTGTACTCCCTTTTTAAAAAATAAAGAAATACACTATCTCTTTGATGTGTTCATTTTTGATTTCATGAACTTGATGATTTATGTGGACCTATTATCTTTTGCGCACCTTGGTTTTAGGTACAGATAATAAGTATAAAGGAACCAACCTGTCTGCTCAGAGGTAATGTGGACATGGCAATCATTAGGTTCAAATGATAGAATCTTCCTACTCAGAGGTGTTTATGGACGTGGTAGGAATGATCTTGGGGGATACGCTGAACAACTCAGAGGTAATGTGGACGTGGAAGTTCTGCGATTAATGTACGACAACGTAGGAGTTGTTTGTACGGGATGTTTACTCAGAGGTAATGTGGACGTGGTAAACATGAAGGATAGCGTAAGCTCACGAAGTGTAAGGTTCCGCTTTGTAGGATGTAGAGAGACAACTCAGAGGTAATGTGGACGTGGTTATCTTTCTACGGAAGGATGCCACGGAACAGCTGGGTTCCGGAAGCGATTGATTTTGTGAAAAGAGGTTGTTTGGAGAAATACATGTCTTGGAGGATGTCAAGAGTAGTACTTCTTTAGGAACTTGCCGTTGATGGGCATCATGAACAAGTCCCCAATGGATTTGGCGAGCCGGTAAGCACCGTTTGAGTATACCGTCTCAATGATGAAGGGTCCTTCCCATTTGGGCTCGAACTTCCCTGGTGTCTTGTGAGTTAACACCATTGGCCTTCTGACTGCTAAAACCAGGTCGCCAACTTGGAAAGTTCTTTGCTTGACCTTCTTGTTGAAAGCCTGTAATATACGGGCTTGGTAAAGTTCGATGCGTTGTTGAGCTAGGAGACGCTTTTCGTCAAGTGCCTCCAATTCCCGCAGACGACGACGTTGATTGTCTTCTTCTGTGAGATCGTTTGTGATTGCCACGCGGAGCGAAGGTATCTGTATCTCGAGAGGCAGTACTGCTTCACTCCCGTAGACCAGGGAGAATGGAGTGTTGCCTGTTGGGGTCCGTACCGTTGTGCGGTAGGCCCAAAGGCATTCGCCAAGCTTTTCGTTCCAGTCGCGTTTGTTGGATGACACGACTTTTTTGAGTAGCCTGACGATAGTTTTGTTGAATGCCTCGGCCAATCCGTTTGCTGCCGGATTGTAGGCGGTTGAGGCCACGTTTTGAATGCGATTCTTGTCACAGAACCTGCTGAAAATGTGGCTGATAAACTGAGGACCATTGTCATGGATGATTCGCCGGGGTACCCCGAAACGGTAAATGACATGGTGTTTGATAAAGCTGACCACCCTGGAGCTTTTTACTTCTGCTAGTGGGACTGCTTCCGCCCATTTGGAGAAGTAATCGGTGATGGCCAGGATGAAGCGGTGTCCTCTCGATGAAGGAGGGGTGATTGGCCCTACAATGTCCATGCCCCAGGCTTCGAATGGCCAGGAGGCGACTGTAGGATGTAGAGGTTCAGATGGTGTATGTATGAAGTCTGCATGAAGTTGGCATGCATGGCACTTCTTAGCATATTCCACTGCGTCGGCAACCATGGTTGGCCAGTAGTAGCCCATACGTCGCAGTCGATCTTGCAACTTAGGCCCTGGTTGGTGAGCGCCGCAAGTTCCGTCATGAGCTTCTCGAAGAGCTTCGGCCGCTTCTTCGTTAGACAGGCATCGAAGGAGAAGCCCGTCGAAGGAGCGTCGGTACAGCGTTTTAGTGGCTGTATCGTAGTAGAATCGAAGAGAGCGTCTCCTGACTGAGACGGCTTCCTTCGGGTCCTCTGGAAGGATTCCGTAGACAGCGAAGTCGATGAACGGGAACCTCCAGTCTCGGACATTAACCCCAGTATTTGTCGGCATGGCGTGAGCCATTTGCAAACATAGGTTGTTTCTGGGACAAATCAAGTCTCGGCCAGTTACCGTGACATAGTGTTGAGTCCCAAGGGGCGCGGCCAATGAGGCTGCGAGGCCAGCTAGAGCGTCAGCCTCCAAGTTTTATAGACGGGGTACATGTTCGATGAAGAACCCAGTGAAGGTTGAAATGATGTTCAATGCAACTTCATGGTAAGGGATCAAATCTTCATGGCGAACCTCGTATTGCTCCCGAATCTGGTTTACGACGAGTTTCGAGTCGCCGTAGGCTTCCAGATGATCCACCCCCAGCTGTTGTGCTAGCTGGAGTCCCATGACGAGTGCATTGTACTCAGCAACATTGTTGGAGCACGGCTTCGAAAGGGAGTATGCGCGCTGGATGACCAGCTGATCGGGGGAGACTAAGACTACCCCCACTCCTACGATGATTTGGCCATTGGGGCCCGTTCTTGAAGCGCCATCGAAGAACATCCGCCAAACGGGGCTTCCTTCAGTGACGTTTGATTCTTGGACTTCATCCGGGATGTCTTCATAGAGTTTTGAAGATTCTGGGATGGGGTGTGCAGCTAAAAAGTCAGCCAGAGCTTGACCCTTGACTGCCTTCTGCGGGACAAACACCATGTTGTATGGTGTTAGTAGGATCGCCCATGTAGCCAGCCGGGAGTTTAATGACCCTGGCTTCGTCATGAGAACTCTGAGCGGATTGACTCGGGAGATGACGTGAATTGTCTGGCCCGAGACGTAATGACGAGTCTTCTGAATGGCAAACACCAAAGCCAAGCACTCCTTTTCAACGGGGTTGTACCGGTGTTCGGCCCCGATGAGTGTTCGACTGAGGTAGTAGATTGCTTGCTCGTAGCCTGCATCGCTGTTTTGAGCCAGCAAAGCGCCGAGGGAATGATCCATGGCACGGACGTAGAGGAGGAATGGTTTGCCGGCGACAAGTGCCACTAGGACTGGCGGGCTTGTTAAGTAAGCCTTGATGTCGTCGAAAGCCTTTTGGCACTCCTCTGTCCAGACATAAGAGACTCCCTTCTTCATGAGCTGAGTAAAGGGTTGACATTTACCGGAGAGGTTTGCTATGAACCTCCGGATATATGCCAAACGTCCCTGTAAGCCCCGAAGTTCTCGAAGGTTCTTCGGAGGGTCCATGTTAAGGATGGCTTTAGTCTTCTCGGGATCGACATGAATGCCTTTGCCGTGATGACAAAGCCCAAGAATTTGCCGCTAGAAACCCCCAGGAAGGATTTAGCGGGGTTCATTTTGAGTTGATGTGCCCGCATGAGATCGAAGACCGTCTTTAGGTCCTGTAGGTGATCTCTTTTGAGGCGGCTTTTGACTGCGATGTCGTCAACATAGCACTCAACTGTCTTGCGAAGATGTTGACGGAAGATGGTGCTCATAGCTCGCTGGTACGTTGCACCGGCGTTCTTCAAGCCGAAGGACATTACTGTGTAGCAGAAAACACCCTTTGGAGTCCTGAATGACGTGTGTTTTGCGTCATCGGAGAATATCTTGATTTGATTGTAACCTGAATACCCGTCCATGAAGGACATGCGTTCAAAGCCACATGTGTTGTCAATCATTACATCGGTGATTGGGAGCGGGAATTCATCCTTCGGGCAAGCAGAGTTGAGATCCCTGAAGTCGATACAGACTCGTATCTTCCCGTTCTTCTTGGTGACAGGGACGACGTTGGCTACCCAGTCCGGGTGTTGTTCCTCACGGATGAAGCCACTGGTCAAGAGTTTGTCCACCTCCTGATCGATGGCGTTCATGATGTCCGGGCGGAAGCGTCGCTGTTGTTGTTTGATAGGTTTGGCATCTGGTAAGATGTTCAACCTATGCATTGCGATCTGTGGATCGAGACCCGGCATGTCTTCGTAGCTCCAGGCGAAGACGTCGATATATTCCTTAGCGAGTTGGACTAAAGATTCTCGGTCTTCTCCTTCCAAGCTTTTGCTGATAAAGATGGGTTTAGAAGAAGACCCATCCCCGAGGTCGATTTGCTCGACTTCGTCTTCGGTGGGAGGTTCTCGTAACTCAAAACGAGACTCCCATTGTTCTCCTAGGCGTTGAGCCCAGGGTTCCTCTTCGAAGGGTTCCGGCGGTTGGTCTTCGCCTTCATCTTTCTGAGGTTGCGCCGATGTCATGTTAGCTGACAGCACTTTCCTGAAGACTGATCCGATACTGGTATCGGAATCCCACGTCGATGCTTCCGACGAGTGGGAATGTTCTATGTCTTCTGCGTCTGAACTCTCTGGAGTTGATGGCGGCGTGACATAGCCTAACCCCCGTCGAGTCCGATTATAGTAATCCTGTGGCTTTCCATTGGGCATCGAAAGCCGGACAGGGAGATGCCGACCCTTGCCGTAGTTTAGGCCTTTATTGCTTTTCAGGTCGTAGCCCATCTTTTGGATGATGTGCTTAGCCGCATCTGTGTACCGATAGACTTGTACTCTGCCGGTATCAGGTTCGGGCTCGATTGACGGGAGGTTCCGACGACGCTCGATTTTGCCCGAGATGATGGTGCCTTCGTCTCGGCTTCGTAGAGGGACTATGAAGACTCCTTGAGACGGGACTATTTGATTGTGGTAGACGGTCGTTACTTGTGTTTGCAACGACCGTAGAGCGTTGTCTAATGTATACATGGCATTCCAGTGTGGAAGACAAGAATAATTGAAAGACACTCTATTATTGATAAAGTACGAGATTTTATCCCGTGGGATTACATTGTCGAAGGAGGGTGCGTCTACATCAGCAGAGATATATTCGCCAAGCTCCTCGTCTGTAAGCACTGGGGCCGGATCAGGAGAGTCCTCCACCGCTCTGACTTTGGGGTCTGAGAGGGTTGTGTGAGCCCTCTCCGGCATCTTGGATGACTGCGGCGGCTTGCCTTTAAGACGCACCTTGAGGGGTGCCTCGGTTGCGCCTTCGATGAGTGGCGCCTTCCCTTGTAATTTTACCACCAGGGGAGCCGCTGTTTGTGGTGGCTTTCCCTTGAGGCGTATCTTCAGGGGAGCTTCGCGAGCTGGCGCTTTTCCTGATAGCTTGATGCTCATTGGAGGCGCCTTCTGGGGTGGTCTCCCTTTCAGACGGATTTTCAAGGGGGCGTCAGGAGTCGCTTCGGGCTCCAAGTCCGGCTCTGTTGCCGTCTCTGCTTCATCATCGGCGTCATTGGCTTCCTCCTCGTCAAGTGGCTTGTACAAGTCGGAATCGGTGAAGTAGGCCTCAATCCCTTTGAAGGGATCGATATCTGCAAACTCTGTCCGGATGACGCCGTTGGTGGATACATATTTCATGCATTGGTGGAGCGTGGAGGGCACCACCATGTACTCATGTAACCATGGTCGTCCGAGTAAGATGTTGTAGTTGACCTCGGCATCCACCACATAACAAGTCACCTCAGTTTTGAGGCTGCCGATGTGACACTTCAGCTGGATCTTGCCCAGTGGCTCGCTCTTGCTGGCGTTGAAGCCGCTGATGGTCGTATTGGAGGGCGCTAGCCGGTACATTGGGATCCCCAGCTTTGATAGCAGCGCCTTTAGAATGATGCTTAGGGAAGACCCCGGATCGATCTGAATCCTGCTCACCTTTACCGAACCGATGTACCCTGTGTAATACAACGGTCGGTTATGCCGGTGATGCTTGAGCAGCATGTCTTGTTGGGTGAAGGTTATATTTGGGATAACTTCATCCGCACAATGACAGTGTGCACAAGTAGTTGGTAGGTCTTCAGGTTGCTTGACCTGACTGAGAAAGGATTCGGCATCCTTCAGAGCTTCGCAGAGAGCTTCTCGGGAGTCCTTGGAGAGGCGCAGGAGCTCGAACAAAGACAAGCGTGCAGGAGTACTGGCCAGTTGTGCCAGAATGTCAAAATTGTGGGGCTTGGCTACCCCCGAAGCATTTTCTTTCCGCAGAGGTCTGTCGAAACGGGCCTCCACTTGCTTTTGTTTATTGGCTGCTGAGGGCTTGGATGGACCCTCCTCAGGGATGGTGCCAGGAGGCACCACTTCGGCGGCAGCTTCACCGGGCTGGGAGTTCTGTTGTGCACGCGTCTGCACAGGAAGCGCCTCTTCCGTTGAAGAAGAGACCATGCGGCAAGACTTGATCTTCCTGCCTTTTGCTTTGGAGGTAGGGCGTACCTCCGGTTGAGTTACCTCGGAGACGAGGTCGGGGTGAACCCAGAGGACCTCTCCTCGAGATGTGGTGAGTGGGACAAGTCCACTCATATTGTCACGGGTGGGTGGCAAATTCACCACCTCCATTGTCGCCTTAGGGATGGGGACGACGCCATCTTGTGTGGTAGTCGGCGGCAAGGTGCCGAACTGAAGTGACACCACATTAGCTGACACCGTCTTCTCTTCGTAATCGACGGAGATTACATCCGCATTGATCATGCGCTGGATGTAATTTTTGAGGACGTAGCAGTCCTTAGTCGGGTGTCCGACAAACCGATGGTAGTGACAGTACCTTGGGTTGTCCACCTTCCCGACTTCATCGGGCCGCTTCGGGTCCGGAAGCTTGATCTTGTCACCCTGCTTCAGTATCTCAAAGAGTTGCAGGGTGTCATCATCATTGAATGAATAAACCTCCTTGGGTCTTGGTGCCAGTGGAGGCTTTTGAGTAGGCGCAGATGCGCCCTTCGAGGCATTAACAGTCAATGCCTGTTTTCCCTTTGTTTCTCGTCCGGAGTTGTTGGTTGCGGACTTTTTCCCCTTATCGTCAAAGGCGGGGAAGCTAACACCCAGAAGACGTGCATTGGCCGCCTTCTTCTCTGCAGCTTCAGCTTCAATGATTAGGGAGCTCCAGTCGGGAGGGAAAGTAGAGTTAAGCCAGAGCTTTACTGCAGGCAGCATGTTCATACTGCAAGCAGAGAGAAGCGCATGTTCTGGCATGCCTGGAGGTAACCTGAAGCAGGCCTGACGGAAGCGTTCGATGAATGCCCGAACCGTTTCCTTGTCCTTCTGGCGTATCTCAATGAGAGACGCCATCGTCATGTCCTTTCCACCGTCGTAGAAGCGGTCGAGGAAGAGACGTGTCAGGTCGTCGAAGGACGATATGGAATTATCGGGGAGGCTGCAGTACCAGTCATACGCCACCCCTTTCAGGGCCCCAACAAAGATGCTAGTGAGGAGTGCGTCCTCCTTCGGAAGATGCCCTGTCTGCGACTGGAAGAACGTCAGGTACCGTCGTGGAGAGTCCTTTCCGTCATACGGCGTGAGTGTTTATGGTTTATACTTTGGAGGATAAACCACCTTGTTCCACTCAAGGGGATAAGGCTGGGGAATGCCCATCTTCTGGCGTTCCTCCTGCCTGTTCTTGGACTCGAAGCGCTCCTGCAGATCTTTGATCATTTCGACCACGTCCTCCGTGGAGCTAGGAGCCGGGGAAGGAGGTAGTACCTGGAGTGGAGCGTTTGAGGGCTCCGATGTCCGGGGTGCTTCTGTGTCTGAGGGTGTCCGCTGGAGGGGCACACTCGACTCTCCATTGGCTCCTGGGTCGGGACCATTTGAAGGTGTCCTGATCAAGGCCGACCGCATCTCAAACACTGCTTGAGTCAGTGCTTGCATTGAGGCAGAGAGGGTTTTGAGTCCTCCCTCTAGCGAGTCTATGCGCTGGACAATGTCCTGTGGCGGCGCATCAGCCTCAAGATCACCCCCGGTCATGTATACTGTCATGATACGGCCGGAAGTGGATGGATTAGTTGAGGCTTCGCTCTCAGCCTCGCTCTCATGTGGGAGAGTTATTTCTCCTGGTGTTTGGCCACCCCCAGCCACATTCTGGAGTTCGTCTTCGACAGGCGCATCTGCAAGGGTCTGACTGCCCTCAGCTCTGTCTTGAAGGGCCTCTTCGTTTTCAGCACTACCTCCGGCGGTGTCCTGAAGGACATCGTCATTTTGAGGGGCTTCAGGGAGGCCATCTTCGCCTTGATGAAGATCCGCCGCAGCTATGCTTTGGACATCTTCGTCTTCGGAAGGATGCTCGACAAGGGTCTGGCTACCCCCAGCTTCCTCCAAGGACTTCTTCCTCGACCGAGTGCCTTCGAACACTCCAGAGGTCGTGACAGCTGCCTTGGTTTTCCTCGGCTGGCTTTTGGATGAAGACGAGGAATTGGCAGTCGTCTTCCGGACAGATGAGGAATTGGAGATCACGTTGCATGACGCAATCTTTAGTTCCTCTTCTGCTGACACCTTCGTCCCAAGGCGATGTCGGAGGGGTGTCGATGATTGTAGCCGTTGGAAGACCGACTGCTTTGGCGGTACTGCCGTCTTGCAACAGCAGTTGATGGTGACCACTGCACAAGTGTGCCCCGTGAGAGGCGCATCGTGCTTGTTGGTCAACTCTCCTGACCGGCGCTTGTGAGTGATCACGTTGCGCAAGTCGTTGGAGGAGAGTGCTACCCTCACACCCCTCTCAGGCGCATGGCAGAGCCAAGCGCCGGGGTGGTCGGGTGAGTGCTGCGCCCCCTGATCTAATACCAAACAGGCATCACGATCAGTAGTGGGGGAACCACAGCATTTGAAGTGACTTGAACGGACCTCAAACGCACAACCAGAGGAGGCGCGGGAGTTCAAGACCACTAAGTTTGCCTCTCTCGGCTTGGTTGTGCACGCAGTGAATGCGCCCAAGTGAGATGAGGACTTTGAAGGTCGACTCGTTGTCGGTGCGGGAGCACTTGAGTCAACCTTGTACAGCTTGCCATCGGCAGCGCGCGTGATTGTAAGCGCGTGCCTCTGGCCGGCTGCTGGCATAGCACGTTTGTGGTGCGTGGCCCGTGCCGCCTTGGATTTCTTCGTACCAGCCCGCTGGGGCGCATAGTACTCAGCATCCAAATTCTCCTTGCCGTTACAGCGAGTGAGTCTGTCGAAGATAGAGGCTCGTTGTGGCGCATCAGAAGTAATGCGCGGGGCATTGGCTGCGCCCCTGCTCCGTCGACGTATCTTCCTCGCCTGAGAGGAAGATGGCTGGGGAACGTGGTCAGCCGCACGCTTTCCCGAGAGATACGCTGCATCAGCGGGCGCACCTTGACTGCTGAGGACGTCAGCAGGAAGGGAAGGCTGGACGGGCGCATCCCCTTCAACGGTGGTGCCCGTGGCGTCGACTTTGCGCACCCAGACTGCGCGGGTCTTCTTCGGCTTCGACAGCCGCTTCGAAGGACTCGCACTTCCTTCAGAAATGAACTCCTCGTACGCCTGTTGATTGAGGCGCACTACCAGCGTCTTGTGGGAGGAGCCCACCTTCACGTCGTCGGCCTGTGACACGACTTTCTCGGTAGAGGAGAAAGAGGTCCCCTGCAGAGTCGCCAGCTTGTTTGCCATTAAAATTGTTTTGATTGAAATCTTAATACAAACAGAACAGTGATACAATATAGGACTTAGATGTAGTCCTAGGAGTACACTTTTGTTTAAGCTGGGTCCTTAGTGCCAATGGAGCGAGTGGTAATGCGTTGACTCCGTTGACCGGCTGACGGCGGTTATCGGTTCTCTGAAGGTGTTGATTACTCTGGGTGCTGGAGCTTGCTGAGAGGAGGAAGACGTTGAGTGTCTAGAACTGCCTCTCCGGTGATTCTCTGTTGTGGATTCTCTGTGAGTCTTCTGCTCTGAGTCTCTATGTGTGTGTGAAGGAGATGATCCTTCTATTTATAGTTTTGCAGGCTGGCTGCTCATGCGCGCATGTAGGATGCGCCGGTGTGGGGACGCCACGTGGAGGTTGCTGATGGAGGCGCATGGATGCTGCGCCCTGATCGAGGGGAAGAATTCTTCATACTGCTGTTGTGAGCCGGCACGTAACAGAGAGAAGATCTTTCCGTTGCTGAAATCTTGGATGAGTTGAGTCAAAAGACACGTGTCGTCGACTCATGGTTCGAAGATCTCGGATTTGGTGGAGAGGAGTGATCTGGTGGGCTGCGCCTTGGATTGGGCGCAGGAGGAGGCTGCGGCTCATAACCTTTAGGAGTTACAAACCATTTGGGGCGCATGGCTTTTGAGGCGCATGCAGGCGACTTTCCTTCTGTCTTTCGGGATCAGAGATCAGTCTGGGGCGCATGGCTTTTGAGGCGCATGCAAAACTTCAACCGGAGACTCTTCTTCTGTCTTTAGGGATCAGTGAAGGGTCTGAGGCGCATGCTGGTTTTGGACGCATGGCCGTAGAGGCGCATGCGGGTGTTGACGCAAGGTCGTAGAGGCGCATGCGGGTGGCCACGTGGCAGTAGCCGTCGGAAGTCATGATGATGCTGACGTTGCCGACGCTTCGTTTTCTGAATAAAGCTGTCAACTGTTCAGACTTTGGGAGGCGTGCTGCCAACTCTGTCAGTTCAGCATTTAATGTTGGTGACGTTCGATGGACAGCTGAGTGGGCGCGTCGGTTGGCGTTCCACTCGGTATGGAGATGTGTGGGGGCACACCCTCTATAATGCGCCGAATACTGTAGGGCGCGTCTGTGTGATGCGCCTGATGCCGAAGGGCGCGTCCGTGTGATGCGCTGTCTGGCTGGCGCATCGGACATGTCTTTTAATGATGCGGCTGTCTCGCTCTTCGAGTGCTATAAATAGCCGTTTGGCTGAATTCGAGGCGTCCGGTTCATCCATTTAATGTAAATTCATTGCACGGAATTCGGAGGGCCATCCACTTGGCGCGTGGGTTTGATCTGCCCGGCCTATAAATAGTGGCATGGAGAGAAGATTTGCTTCTCATTCCCTCACGTACTTCCAATATGAACTTGAACATACGGGTGCATTCTGCTGACGAAGTGCTCCTGAGGGTGAAGATGAGACGCTGTGTTGTCTTTGATGCACTTGAAGGTGACTGTTACATCCAAAAGACGGAGTCGAGGGCTTCTGAGGCAGGCGGAAGGTGCCTGTTGCATCCAAAGATAGGGATGCTCGAGCCTCGTCTCTGTTATTCCGGCAGAGCCGTAGATCGGAATGGCGGTGCTAGGCTCTCTCTTCCTTCAAAGTGGGGTTTCCCCACTTTGATCGTGTCGAAAGCTGCTCCTTTAGCCGTGGTTTCGATCACGGTCTTCCTTCGGCTTTGGAGGCTCTTTCGAAGCCTCCCCTGGCCACAGCATTTGCGGTGCTCTTCTCTTCCTTGGTTCCAGCCAGAGGGTTAAATGCTTTGTGTCGAAGCATTTATCGGGCGAGCCTGGTTGGAAGAGCGGCACATAACTGGGCTCTGCTCGGCCAGGTGAGCCTGGCTGGAAGAATTTGGCTGAAGGGATGCACATAACTGAGCTGCTGGAGAGATGATGGGATGCGCCTGGATGGAGGCGCATGATATCTGCTGCGCCTTACTGGTGGCGCATAGTGATGTTGCGCCTATCTGGAGACGCATGGTGGCCGCTGCCCTTATCTGAAGGCGCATGATGGCCGCTGGCTGTAGTCTTAGGCTCTTTCCTTTGTAGAAATTCTCCTTTGTACAGCCTTTTCTAGACATGTAATAGACTTTTATATATAAAAAAAGTCCTTCTTCAAATGTCTATAGTTATTGACTTTGCTGTGAAGTTCTTCGTCTGAGTTCTGGCGCGTGTAGTGTCTGGCGCATGGGCTTTCTGGTTGTGAAATTCCATGCTTCTACAGAGATTGTTAGTCTCGAGGCACAATTTTGGATGGAAAATTGAAAAAATGAAACGATTGTAAAAAAAATGTTTCTAACAACACTTCAAAGAAGGTGCTTGACAGAGATACTTGGAGGATTCTGGATAACGAAAATCTAAAAAGATTTTGTTATAGCAGCAAACGAGAGTAGTACTTCTAAAAAGAAGTATCCAATCGAATTGCTAGCAGAAGCAGCGATGACAGGCGATGGATGGAAGAACAGTCTGTTGGGGTGAATGATCACCGTTACTCAAATCTTAATTGTCCCACACGAACAACTTCCAGGAACCAGCAAGTTCGACGGAGAATTTTGAAATACTTTGCTCTTGTGACTCCTCGGATGGCAGCGGACTCCTGTGCAAAATAACGTTGGTGCAACGCTTCTCTTCTCTCTCAAAGTCTCTGAAAATTCGTAAGGAATTCTGAACACTTGTCTTTTTTCTTATCTATATGCACTGTGAGAGAGAAGAGACCTTATATATGCCCGCGCTGCAACTGTCCAGTTAGCAGAACATTCGGGATGTAGGAAAAATCGCTACGAACGTGCTATAACCACTCAGATCATGCACAGACACGATCTGAGTCAACTGGCGCACAGTGCGCGCCACTTGGGCCACATGTGTAACTTGCGCACCGCGCGCACCTTGCACACCGCGCCCACAGCGCCACCTGCGCCAACCGTACGCCAACAGGCAGGGCTCAACTCGGCATGCCAATTGGTCAGCGCCAATTGGCCGCGCGCGCCATCTGGCAGCGCAATCGGCTGCGCCAACAAAATGCCATATTACGCCTCATGAGCCCGTGAGCCCATAAGTCTGAGCCCGAGTCCGAGTCCGAGTCGCTAAGCCTCTACTGGGCTTAGCTCCAATGGAAATCAATTCCCAAGAGCAAAAAGCATGAATGCTTCATTGTTGATTTGGCATTTTTTTCCACTAGAAAAATACCCCCACATGGCACACCCATGTACACCTCCACACCACTTGTGCATCTCTAAACAAGCATAGCTTATATATAGAGAGACATTTCTTTTGGCCTAGCCGATGTGGGACTAAAGTTTTCAATGCAAATGCCAAAATCCCAACTATATATATATATATATATATATATATATATATATATATATATATATATATATATATATATATATATATATATAAAGAAAATATATATATATATATATATATATATATATATATATATATATATATATATATATATATATATATATATATATATATATATATATATATATATATATATATATATATATATATATATATATTTTCTTTATATATATATATATATATATATATATATATATATATATATATATATATATATATATATATATATATATATATATATATATATATATATACAAATGACCTCTAACCTAGTGGTTAAGAGAGATGCATGCGGCTCGAGTGGTCAGGAGTTCGAATCCCAGTGGGAGCCATTCCAGAAACAATTTACCTGGTTCCAAAAATATATATATAACAATTTTTAGTTAAAGTATATTTAAATTATTTTCATATAATTTAAATTTCTATCTAATTACTCACTAATATAAAAAAAAAAAAGCTCTTTTCTTCGTGAATAGTGGTTATTAATGACGGAGCTTATTTAAAATAAATAAAATAAAATACTACTTACATAGAATAATCATTGACCATATACAGTAGGCAATGATATTGTCTAAACATATATTCAAAATTCTAAAAATATATCTATAATAATTCTTAATTAAATTATATTTAATCTCTTTTAATCTCTACTATTATAATGTGGCTTGAAAATTGTTCATTTTTTGAGCCGTGCAAGTCGTATATTTATTCTCAACTTAAATATATATTTTTAAAAATAAATCTTCTAACTACCACCGCCGCATGTATATCCCTTACTCTCATGTGAAAAATCCTAAAATTATATCCAATTTAAATTTCTATATATTTAAATTATTTTAATATATTTCAGCTAACTAAATAATATTATCTAAATATATATATCCAAAATTCTAAACATACATGTACATTTTTAATAAAGTATATATATATAAGCTTGTGTTTCTATCTAATTATTCTATAATATCAGCAAAAAAAAATTTCTACGCGAATAGTTGTTATTAATGACGGAGCTTAAGTAAAATAAAATAAAAACACCACTTACACAGCATAAGCATTGACCATATACAGTAGGAAATCAAAACACCACTTACACAGCATAAAATAAAAACACCACTTACACAGCATAAGCATTGACCATATACAGTAGGAAATCAACCTTTTTTATTTTTTCTTAGATTACTCACATAAAACCTACTTTTATTAACTTTATCCTAATTATTAGAGTTATTTGTATTTATCCTATCTTTGTTATTCATAACTCTCTTATCCTCATTGTTAATTATTTATTATAACCCCCCATTAGATAAGGTTGTAATAATTAAATTTTGTTAACATGTGCCCTATTGGCACATGTTAAGAATAATTAATGCATGTATTTTTACTTTAAAATTTATTATCAACTTGTAATAAATATTAAAAATAATATATTTTTTGCATTTGAACTGTCATCAAGACTTATTGAAAATTATTTTAGAGGATCTTAATAAGATTTTCAATGCAATTTTTTTTTAATGTTTATTGCATGTTGATAACATATTTCAAAGTAAAAGAAATATGCATTATTTATTCTTAACATGTGCCCTAAATGAGAACAGATTTGTTGTCCCATTTATTTCTCTTGAATTTTGTTCTCCTTCATATTACATTTGGGCCACACCATCCACGTATGTACTCCCATGATCCACATGTAACAGAATTAGATATAAATAAATTGGACATCAGATCTACTCCCAGGAGTATGAGAGTTATGAACAACAATTGATTATGACATGGCATCTACTAGCTATATTTTCGTCATAATTAGCATTAAAGACTTCAAGTAGCCAAGTAGGTAGTCAATTCTATTCTCGCACAGTACTGTCAATCCAAGTGAGATCAACTGTTGACATTAAAGGAGAGTTTATTACTGAAAGGGAGATCGAAGTGGCCCAATTCGTTACAGGATCACCCCACGAATACAATCCATGTGGACTGAAAGAGATCAACTGTTGACATTAAAGGAGAGTTTATTACTGGCACTAGTGGAGGAGGAGGAGTAGGAGAGTCATCATATATATGTGTATATATAGTGAGAGAGAGAGAGAGAGGAGAGAGAGAGAGAGAGAGAGAGAGAGAGTGAGTGAGAGATCCACTACTATACTAACACCAGACTCGAAGCTATGTCAAGCCAAGGTATGAAAGTGTAGCAACAGTTCAATTATCACTTAATTAGCCAGTACTTTTCATACTTATATATAAATTTACTTCCAAAAAAAATTCCATCTTGGAGGAAAATGTAGGTCAAATTACATGTAAAAAAAAGAGTTTGAAGGAATTGAAATTGGGAGGACAAATCGTCAATTAAATTGATGAGTAAAAGGAAGTCGTCAAATGAATTGACGAGTTCCAGTTGGACCGTCAAGTAACTTGGCAAGTTGTCTACTAGGTGTGAATTTGGTGGGAGGTTGGGGGTTTGACTGGGAAGAACTCGCCGAGTAAAATGACGACTTGGGATTTCGCGAGGGCAGGTGACGTGAATTGGGACGAACTCGTCGAGTAAAATGGCAACTTGGGAACTCGCCAAAGTGGGACCAACTCATCTTATTTCAAGTTCCCAAGTCGTAGTTTGACTTGAAGCATTTTTTTCTTAGACAACTCGCCAAGTGAGTTGACGGTCCAAGTGGAACTCCCTCGATTCACTTGGCTGACTTTTTCTTATTCGCTAATTTAGTTGGCAATTTGTTCGCGCAATTGCAATTTTTTCAAACCCATTTATTTACGTACAATTTAACCTAATTTTTTCTCCCTAGATGAAAATTTATGATTTTCCTTTGGGATATTTAAGACTTTGGATTTCGAATAAGTTATAATATTTGTATAATAGACGTAATTAGCGTTTGGGTCTTAAAAACGTTAGAATATTGTGTTTGGTCACCATAATAGACATAATTAGTGTTTGAGTCTCCAATAAATTAGAATATTTCAGTTTGGGTCTCCAACATAATTCAAAACTCAACTAAAAAAATGAACAAAACAAAACAAGAGAGAAAAAAAATAAAAATATACAAAATCGAAAAGACGAAAAAAAAAGGGGGGGGGGGGGGGGGGGGGGGGGGGGGGGAGCACAAGAATAAATTTGTTATGGGAGTAAATTTTTCGCGTATTCGATAATTTTTGGAAATAAATTTGTCCGAGAATATCGAGACCTAAAATATAAATATTGTAGACAAATTTACGAAGGAAACATATTCTCATGTTTGGTTTACGTTAAAAAGAAATAATTTTAAAAATTACTAATACCCGATTAGATAATTTAGCTACAAAATAAGGAAACTATTCCTTAAGAATATGTGGATATATTTTTTTGCTCGGACAAAAAAATTATTATTATTTTTAATCCTTTTTCATTTTGTAGATTTGTTTCCCATTTTTCTTTTGTTTCATTATTTTTATTATTTTTTATCCATTTTCAGTTTTTTTTTTTTCTTCTTGTTTTTCCCTTTTTCAGTTTTTTTTTTCGATTTTTCTCATTTTTTCGGTTTTTATTTATCTCTTCTTCTTATTTTTTTCCCAATGTTTTTATTATTATTTTTATTTTTTAGTTGGATTTTAACTGTCAACTGTTAGTCCAGGACCCAAACACTAAATATGTTTATTATGGAGACTCAAACACAAATTTTCTAACTTATTGGTATTCGTAATTTTTTGAAATAAATTTGTTAAGGAATATCGAGTCATAAAGTTTAAATATTTTAGACAAATTTATTATGGAAAACCTATTATCATGCTTGGTTTAGGTTAAAAAATTATTTTTGGAAATTACGAATACTAGGATAAATAATTTACCATAAAATATGGAAATCCTATCCTGTAATAAGAGTTGGGTAAAAAAAAATTTTTTTGCTCAGACAAAATTTTTTTATTATTTTTTCATTTTTTATCCTTTTTTTGTTTTTTAAGATTTTTTTGCAATTTTTTGTTTCAGTATTTTTCTGATTGCTTTTTGGTTTTATTTCGTAGTTTTTCCCCTTTTTTTGTTTTTTTTAATTTATCGTTTTTTCGGTTTTTTTATTCCTTTCTCTTTTATTCATTTATTTATTTATTTTAGTTTCTTTATTTTTCATCTTTTTTTTTCTTCATTTTTGCAGTTAGATTTTAACAGTCAACCGTTAGTCCCAGATCTAAACATTAACTATGTTTATTATGTAGATCCACACACAAATATTCTAACTTATTCGAGACAAAAATACTAATTATATATATTATGGAGATCCAAATACAAATATATGAGATCCAAAGTCTAAATATCCTTTGCAAATACCTCTATTCTAGTGGTTAAGACTAGATGCATGCGTTCTGAGTGGTCAGGAGATCGATTTCCGGTGAGAGCGTTCGCCGCAATTACCTTCTTTCAAGGAAAAAAAAGGGTCTAAATATCCTCTTCTTTTTAGATTAAGGTGGATACATCCCGATCAAAAGTTAAGTACTGCTACATGGGGATGGCAACTTTCTCCGAATCCGACGGGGACCCGACTTTTTTTCCCCGACGGAAACGAGTTTGAGGATATAGAAACGGGGATGGGGACGGAAATGGGGATTAAACAAAATCCCCGATCATACTCGGGGCCGGGTATGGGTATCATACTCCCCGTCCCGATAAATTTTTGACCCGGATTACTTATACTTATATGTGCAACCCATCTATACGAGTTCAATGATCTATGTAGTACTAGATATATTTTTTATTAAAGTAATATTTTATCAACATGTCTTGTAAAAAAATTTGGAATAAAATAGTTTATACTATACAGAAAAAATATTAATGGACGGCATACGGGGACGAAAAAGTGTTAATGAGACGGAAACGGGGACGGGGAGTACATTGTTAAACGGGGATGGGGATAAAAATTTAAACCCAACCGAAAATGGGGACGGGAACAAAAATTCGAACACTACTCGGAGACGGGGATGGGAGGTATGATCCCCGCCCCGACCCACCCCATTGCCATCCCTACTGCTACACTTAAATGCCAAAACTAATACAAACGGTACTTTTCTTTTTAGATTAAGGTGTGATCAAGTACATCCCGACCAAAAGTTAAGTACTGCTACACTTAAATGCCGGGTAAAGTGCATTTAAACCCTCCTTAGATGTCACGAAAACGCAATTAAAGACTCCCTGATTTAAAAAATCCATGCTGTTTCGATTTTGCTCAATTCACCCCTCCCGCTGTTAATAACCGTTAAAATGGCCTAAAAAGACGATTTTACCCCTCCCTCACTCCCCCCTCTCTCTCCGGTGGTGGGGGCGGGCGGACGCCGGCGGAGGGAGGAGGGGGGTCGGGGGAGCGGGAGTTCGTCGGCGACGGGAGGAGGGGGGGTCGCCGGCGGAGGGAGAAGGGGGGGTCGAGGGGAGGAGGGGGGCGGGGTCGGGGGGGCTGGCGGAGGGAGGAGGAGGGGGTCGGAAGGCTGGCGGAGGGAGGAGGGGGGGAGGAGGCCGGCGGCGGAGGGGCTGGCCGGTGGAGGGAGGAGGGGGGGTCGGGGGGAGGGGGGCTGGCGGAGGGAGGAGGAGGGGGGGGTCGCAAGGGCTGGCGGAGGGAGGAGGGGGGGGGTCGGGGGGAGGAGGCCGGCCGGCGGAGGGGCTGGCCGGTGGAGGGGGGATAGGGAGGGGGGGCTGGTAGGGAAATAGGGGAGGGGTAGTTTAGGTATTTTTTTAATTTTTTTTTTGAAAGTTAACAGCCATTTAACGGCAAAATAGACGGTAGGGGGTAAATCGCTCGCGCGGGCGAACTAAGGGGGGCTAAACTGCATTTTTGGTCTAAGGAGTCTTATTTTGCGAACGAGGCAACTCTAAGGAGGGTTTAAATGCACTTTACCCCTTAAATGTCAAAACTAATAAAAACGGTAAGTTTGTTGTACAAATACGGATTGGTATGTTTCAGGTATTACAATACGGATTTAGTATTTATTTTAAGAATAATGCTATTTATTCCTCTAAATTATCCATCCTTATATAACAGCTGATGTGACATGTTGATATGACAGCCGACAATGGCAAATTTTAAAATTGAAATTAAAATTAAAATTAACGTTAACATTAACATTAATTTTAACATTAAAATAATATTAATATTAACATTAGTATTAATATTAATATTAATATTAACATTAACATTAACATAAAAAAATTGGATAATTAATTTTTTTGGTTAAAATTTGTCATGTCATCTGTCATGTCATATGACATAATATTATTTAGCATTCTACGTCAACCGTAACATAAGGAGGGACAATTTGGAGGTACGAATAAAATTACTCTTATTTTAACAATTATGTTATTTGGCTCCAAAAAATTCTGGATTATGTCATCTTCTATTATGTGGCATCTGACATGACAGCTGATATGTCATATTTTAACCCAAAAAATTAATTACCCAATTTTTTTGATTGTTAATGTTAATTTTAATTTCATGTTAATATTAATTTTAACGTTAATATTAAAATCAATGTTAATATTAATATTCATGTTAATTTAATATTAATTTTAATTTTAATTTAATTAATATTAATTTTTATGTTAATATTAAAATTAATTTTAATATTAATATATTAATATTAATATTAATATTAATATTTAATATTTAATTTTGTCATATCAATTATTATATTATCAGTCATGTCATATGCTAAATAAAAGGATATTATATCACCCAATTTTTTGTGTGAAGTTAGATAGCATTTTTTGTTATTTTAATGTGCCAATTTTGAAAGTCCATGCGTGTTAAAACTAGTGCTGGACCCACGACATGACATAATTAATGTGATTTCGGATACAATTCTTGTACGACTTCAGGTTGGAAGGAAAGGTCGCCATCATAACCGGCGCGGCAAGCGGCATCGGCGAGGCCGCCGCGAGGCTCTTCGCCGCCAACGGCGCCGTCGTAGTCATCGCGGACATCCAGGACAAGCTGGGCCTCCAGGTCGCCGCCTCCATCGGCGGCCCCGACAAGTGCTGCTACCGACGCTGCGACGTCACGGACGAGGAGCAGGTCGAGGCGACCGTGGCCTACGCCCTGGCGACCTACGGCCGCCTCGACATCATGTACAGCAACGCCGGGGTCCTGGGCCTCCTGGCCGGCGCGCTCGACTTCAGCAAGGAAGACTTCGAGCGCGTCATGGCCGTCAACGTGAGGGGCACGGCCCTGGCGGTCAAGCACGCGGCGCGCGCGATGCTCGCGCGCGGCGTGCGCGGGTCCATCGTGTGCACCGCGAGCGTGGCGGGGCGACAGGGAGGGCACGCCTTCCCGGTGTACACGATGTCGAAGCACGCGGTGGTGGGCCTGGTGAGGGCGGCGGCCGCGGACCTCGGGCAGCACGGGATCCGCGTCAACAGCGTCTCGCCCTTCATGGTGGCCACGGGGATGTCCACGGGGATGCACGGGTCCACGGCGGACACGGTGGAGGAGTTCTCGGCCGCCCTGGCCAACCTGAAGGGCGGCAGAGTGCTCAAGGCCGCCCACGTCGCCGAGGCCGCGATGTTCTTGGCTTCGGAGGAGTCGGCGTTCATCAGCGGACACGATCTCGTCGTCGATGGTGGAGCTAGTGTGGTTTATCCCAGCATCATGCCAGCCTTGGCAAGTCTCAGTAAGTTGTAACAAACAAAATTGTTGTTTGTTAAGCTACTATTACTGTCATATATAGGTGGATGATAATGTGCCTATATTACAAATAATTGTTTCGTCCTCTGACACAAGAATATAGGACACTGAGATTGGTACAGTATCAGTGTCTGTTGGTGTCAATGGGAAACAAAGTTGTTCGGAAAAAAGAGTTATGTATCACTATAGCTGCAATGATATTATTTGCACGTGTGGTTTCTTTCCTACTTCTATCTACTCTCAAGTCTTTCCAGCTTCATTGTGATCCCAATGAATTGTATCATAGCAGGAGGCACGCGAATTCCACAACAATTCCAATATTATGCAACAATTCCATTTTCATCTAAATTTGGTGCGCGCGTATTCCATTTTCATCTAAATTTCTATGGTTGTGCTATTCACACAACAATTCCAATATTATGCATGCCTACAGGAAGTTTGCATATAGGCATGCATCTAGGTATGCATGCATGATCTCACTTGCATGTAGGCACTGGAATGGGCTACAATAAATTAGAGTGGACTAAAGTGGACTAGTCCATAGAAAAAAAATAAAAAATAAAAAATTATAAGGAAAAAAAAAGATTGAAATTTTTGTTTGGGTGGACTCCACCCCACCTCACCTCTCATTTGGATACGCCCTTGTGTAAGCATGTACGTATAAAATGGAAATGCACGCAACATGAATCATGCATCTAGGCAGCTGCATGCGTGTATCATACATCCCTCAGCGTGTATCATACATCTAGATGCATATAGGCATATAGACATCATTATGCATACCTAGAGGGAGCCAACTAAATCCAAGCAGCTGAATGGAAATGCACGCGTGCGCCAACTCAGTTGGCGTGCCCCCACCCACGCGCCAACCGAGTTGGCGCCCCCTCTCCTCTCTCTCTCCTCTCTTCTCTCTCTCCCCTCTCCTCTTATTTCTTGTGCACGCCAACTGAGTTGGCGCCCCCTACCAGCGTGCCAACTCATTTTGGCTCCCCCTCTCTCCCTCTTCGATTCACCATGCGCACGCCAAGTTAGTTGGCGTGTCCTTACCCCATTTACAATTCCTTCAAACTTTTCTTTTTTTTAGAATTTAGTAAATTAAACTTCTTGACCCTATATGAAAATTTCTGTTTTATTTTCCTGTGTGATCGCCATCGTCTTCGTTTGACTTGAAGAAGATTATATGATCAACAACAAATTCCGAGCTTTACTAGGTTTCACGCAATACGAGCAACCTTACAATCAGGGCCGGCCCGGAGGGTTAGATTATTCTATCCTAGAGCTAATTTTGGTTGTCCTTTGGCCGTTATTGTCAACTGACCTTGGTGGTTATCCGTGACCCTGACCTTTGGTGGGATCATACTGAACATGGAGGGTTGCTCAAACCCCAAAGCTTGTCCGGCTTACCCCAGAGACAGCCCTGCTTACAATCAACCAAATCAATAACTGGCTTTAAGTAATTTCATCTTGAGTCTTACAAGATTTTGAAGAATATTTATAGTCTATTATTAGATGTTATCAATGAAAGCATGCTAAAAAGGAGAGGTGAATAATGTTTAACTAATAATTAAGCATAACTAAAAATGCTAATAGATAATTCAAAATATGTCATTAGACAAAAATTCCAACACTCGATGTACCATGCTACAAATAAGGTTTCAATACAATTAATAAAGCTATTTTATTAGGACAACTTTATTAGGGATAACTTAGGGTGTTATTAGTCGACTTTGCTAATGTTGAATGGTGAATCAGCCAACAACATATATCTTTCAGTGTCAAAATCTGTACAGCGATCCCTTCATTGTAAAAGGCTTATGGTTCTATTGGTCATTAAGTGGGAGACGATAGTACGTATATTCAAAAATGCTATTTGTCTCCAAATAAATTGAATAATTATATTTTTTTTATCACATGGCATATGACATTGTTGCTAACACGACAGTTAACATAATAAAATTTAATATTAAAATTAATATTTACATTAAATTAAAATAATATTAACATTAAATTAAAATTAATATTAATAGTAAAATTAGCATTAATATTAAAAAAAATTGGTA
Organism: Iris pallida; assembly: GCA_029216955.1. Classification (NCBI taxonomy): domain Eukaryota; kingdom Viridiplantae; phylum Streptophyta; class Magnoliopsida; order Asparagales; family Iridaceae; genus Iris; species Iris pallida. Next base: position 693,947 of record JANAVB010016191.1, on the reverse strand, counting down.
GTTATATTTTGGATTTAAATTTGTCATGTCAGCGGCTATATCAACTGTCATGTCAGATCACCCAATTGGGAGACAAATAACATAATTATTCTACTATATTCTGGCAGGATTTGTTCGATTTCCCAAAATACATATTATTCCTTCACATTATGGTGGAAGTGAGGTGGGTGGTTCGGTGTGCTGGTGACGGTTGGAACTATGAATAATGCTATTCGTTCCCCCAAATTGTACTTCCAAATCGTCTCTCCTTACGTGGGAGCTGACGTGACATGTTGATTTAGCAGCTGACGTGGCAAATTTTAAAATTAAAATTAACATTAACATAAAATTAACTTTAAAATTAATGTTAACATTAAAAATTAATATTAATGTTAATATTAACAATAATATTAATATTAATATTACCATTAAAAATAACATTAATATTAACATTAAATTAATATGGACAAAATTAGATAATTAACTTTTTGGGTTAAAATTTATAATGTCATCGGTCATGTCAGATGACACATAATATTATTTAATATGTCACGTGAGCTGTCACATAAGAAGAGATGTAATGGAGGGACAATTTGGAGGAACGAGAACTATATATAAGAAAGTTTGATAATTTGTATAGTTGGAACGCCGGTTAAAACAATGTGAACCCCATCGCTAGCTGTTAGTTGTTTTTCCAAAAGGTTATGAACATATGCGGATGGATCGACTTGGTTATATTTAGTGCCGTAGAGATTTTGAGTTTTTGACATTGTGATTTATTCATGTTAAATATGTTCTCTCTTGTACTTCTGTTATGAACGTGTCCGGATGGATTGACTTGGTTGTCTTTACGCTGTGTTTGGAAATCTAGGAGGGGATGGAGAGGAAAATTTGAGCGAAAAAAAAAATGGAGGAGAATAAAATGAAGGTAAAATTAATTTTTCCTTCACTTGTTTGGATAAACAAAAAATAGGGAAAGAAAAATTTTAAAAATAATATTTTATTTATTATGGAGAAAGATATAATTACCATTTAGTCCTTAATTTTTTCAAATCATAATTAATAACTACTTTATTGAAGGGTAGTTGGGTAATTTATTTCACAATCCTCTCATCTTTCTCCATTTTTCTTTCACTTTTGGAAGAAAATTTTTTGAGTGGGACCCACATGAATTTTCCTCCCACATTCCTCTTCCTCAATTCTCCTCCCTCTTTCCAAACACCACTATTTTTAATTTTTCTCCCATTTTCTCCTTAAAATTTTCCTTCTCCCTATTTTTCTCTCTTCCCAAACAATACCTTAGAGCTGTAGTGATTTGAACTTCTGACATTGTGAGAGAAGACATTCATGCGTAGGTCTTGGCAAAATTATAGAGAGTATATTGTTGTCAACGTCATAGAGTAGAAGAGTGAGCGGATCCCCTACTTTAGAATTCGATCTTTTGCAAGGCAGGTTACGCTTAACACCATTGACAATAACTGGTTACCAACATCTTTGTATAGGGGAAACTACTCTTCTTTTTTTTTTTTAGATATCCGACAATATATACAAAAATTTGTACATACTACATTGCATGTCTGTTGGTTTGATCCATTTGTCTTCCGACATGCAGTTAAGATCTTATACCTCTCTTTGGTAATCACAAGAGCCCCTCAAATTCTGTAGAAGAAGCTAAATTGACAATAACAAATTAACAGGTTTAAATAATGGAGCATCTAGGGTTTCGGAATAGGGAGCTTCTCCAAGGAGAGGCAAGCCAGCCGACGGATGCTTCTCAAGACACGGGTGATCCGGCCCCCCGCGACGAAGGGGGAGGGTGGACGACGGTGGAGCGCCGTCGCCGACCGACTCAACAAGCCCGAAGAGATCGTCAATGGGGAGGCAGCATGCTTCCATGGAGACAAGGCGATGGCAGACCTATGCAAAACAGGCCGCAAGATCCCAACCGCCGTGCGGGGAACCCTAGACCGGACGTGGGAAATAAGCCACGGGGGGCAAACGGACATCAGGCTCCTGGAGAAGGGAAGTCGATGATGGCTCCGCAAAGGTCAGTTAGCACAACCCGAGTAGACAATAGTGCCCATCGACCTCGGTCGGCGCCTATCTCTTGGGCAGAATTATGTAAACCTGCAGAGATTCAAGAAGAAGTAGAGTTACAATACGTCGAACCTCAGATGATCGAAGGACGGAAAGTGGTGGAGATCACAGCAGATGACATAGAAGAGACTTCGACGTATTGGAAGAATACTTTAATACTGTACGTGATGGGAAACAAACACTACAACAAAAAACCCTTTTAATGACGCTCGACACAGAGTTTTAATGACGGCTGATACATAAGCGTTATTAAGTTGAAAAATACCTTTTTTCTATGACGGTTTGGGCTAATTCTGGGCTTTTTATAACGTTTATAAAACAAAGCGTTATTAATAGTTTAGAGCGGTGGCAAACTTGTAATATTTTTTAACTTCAATTTTTGGCAAAATCCTTGCTGTAGCCCGTCTCTCCCCTAAAATATTCCGATCTTCTCCTTCTCCTCCTTTCTTCTCCCTCCTCTTCCCCAACTCCAAAACCCTAACCCTAGATCCAAAATCTTCGAGGAGGGCCTCATGCTCCTCGTCGCCCTCCAGGACAAGCTCGAGGCCGTCGCGTACGCGATCGACAAGAACGCGAAGGAGGAGCGTTAGGGTTCTGCTCGTCCTCTTCTCCGTGCTCTCCCTCTCCTTCCTCCGGCGTCGTCGATGTCGTGGGTCCGCAACCACCGCCGCTTCATCGGTTCCGGCGCCGGCCTCGGATCCGAAGCCCTCATGGGTCAGTTCCTCTTCCTTACACCCTCCTCTCCTCTTCTTCTCCTTCCTTTTTCCCAACTCCAAAACCCTAACCCTAATTTTGAAGAAATTAAAAACCCTTTTATTTGAGGAAGAAGGAGGTGACGGTGACGTCGTCAACAACAGCTTGGGGTGCTGATCATCCCTGCGCTCAGCTGAGAGCCGCCTACCATGACTGCTTCAATAGGTATCATCATCGTCATCATCCTCAATTCTACAGCAGCTGCTGCTGCTGATGATGATATTCTTCTTCTTCTTTACTATCAAGAAAATAAATTGTGGGGAATGTTTTTTTTTAATTGATACAGGTGGTACGCGGAGAAATTCTCGAAGGGACGGTGGGACAAGGAAGAATGCGTCTCCGAATGGGAAAAGTACAGAGCCTGTCTCTCTGTAAGTTTCCTTCTTTTTTTTTTACCCCTCTGAAAAAGAAAAAGCTAACTCATTTCTTGAATTTTACTACATTTTTGTGATCTGGGTCAGAGGGGTTTTGCGTCTAATTTCTGAATTTGGGGTTTAGTTGGCACTTGCATTTCCTTAATTGTAGTTGGAACAAAGGGATCAGACATGTACTGGATACATCGTGTCATATCCATCACAAGTAATCTGGAAACATTCAGTTCCCGAGTCCTTTCCCCATTAGGTAATCAGGAGCATTCCTTCTCCTGAAGTAATGTCAGTCCATTTTCTTAGTAAGACTAGCCAGATTAGTGAAAGTTTGGTACATTTAACTCGGTCCCCACTTAGGGAAATCATGCTGTGAAGACTTCAACGTGTGGGTGATTTCATCAATTTTTCTTTTGTATCTTACATTAGAGTATAAATATTTGAGAGGCCTAGTACCTCAACTTAGCCAATGCTTATACGATGGAGCGCAGAAACAGCTTCCTACTTTTTATGTCCATTTTTGCGACAATAGCAGCGGAAGTCGGTGTAATGCCCCGCTCCGCACGAGGCATTTGGTTGGCTTATTGGATGGGATCAAAATATTGGACCGTGACTTATGTTGGGAATCAGGAGAATTGAGACTGATGTAGTCTCTCTTAGCTGGCTAGACGGAATGGGTATTGGAACGTGGCTCGCAGGTGGAGCTACGATTAGTGGAATTTTGGGTGAGTGGAACTGTCCTTCCTCCTCCTTACTCCTTCATGCTTAATAGATGAAGTATTGAAATGCTATGAACTGCCCCTAAATGTCCCTTATGTTAGTTGCTGAATAATAGAGATGCTTTTGTTGAGAATTATTGAAATGTATAACACATTGAACTGTTAATGTGATTCGCTGCCTGAGAATGAATTGATAACATTGCCCCTTATGCTTAACACTGCTGGAACAAGTAGACACTTGAATAATGAGATGCCTTATGAATGATAGAATAAGAAATGAACTGGCTATGCTATCGAACCAATGAACTGAATGAAACACTAGAATCATGTACTATCTGTATAACTGTTGCAAGATTATGAAATGTTGCCTGTCCCTTATAAGAAATGAATGAATGAATAAATGTCCCTATGAAATGAATGAATGTTAAGTTCCTCTTAAGAAAGGAATGTACGTTGCAATGAAGCAATGAATGAGAAATGATAAAGCTGGGATCGTTGAGATCACCAAATGAAATGATGGTAATGATGAAATGAATAAGTCATTGAAGATGACTAATGATGCACTGTTGCCTTTACTTTCCTTAATATATTTTACCATACGATTATGTTCACAATCGAGTCGGACACGCATTCGCATGGTCATGGACAACTTGTATCAAGGTTTGAGTAATAATTTCCTCGAACGGTTCCTAGGGCCCTGGGGACCGATTCGGCCTAGGAGGAAATAATGATGAGTGCTATGGGAGCACGGATAAGACGGGGTGGCATAGAGGCTCGCCACCTACTATACTGACCGCATTATCTTAAAATGAAATGAAATGAGAAGAGTCCATATGGTTTAACAACACCAGTGACCATGTAGTCAGGATGCATGCTAATGAATGTTTTGTGCAGGCAGAGTAAGTATATCAGATAACCTGTATTTGATGCAGGTACGAGAAGTCGGCTATTGGTAAGAAATTACATAATTGCGATATTGTATAAGTTGGTTTAACTTGCCTGCTTAACATGTTCAATTCATTATGCTAGAAAGATGCCTTGCTATAAATAGTGCTCAAACATAACATCCATGCTAAGTGATGCTTGAAGTGAGAACTGTCATAATGTTTAAGATGTTAATGTTAACGATGCCTCAATGATGCCTTTTCATGATAACACCTAGTATGCCTCAATGATGCCTTTGCATGATAACACCAAGAATGCTAAAAAGATATGTCCACATGAATGCTACAAAGAATATGTTTACATGCTTCACTCTGATTATTGCCCATGAACTGTAAACTGATGCTAGGCCCCAAGTAGAAAGACCATTCTAATAAATGTTTGCTTAAATGATCACTTTAAATGTTGGTTTATGCGAGTGGGTTGGATTCTGCTCGCCAGTACATAGATGATGTGCTGACCCACGTTTTGTGGGCAGGTGCTCGTGCTTGGAATGTTCTACACACGAAGATTAGCTGGATTGGTTCCGCGGCATCGAAGATTTGTTGGGCATACAGAAGCTCTCCTTGTACAAGATGATGTCTTCTGTTTATAAAGGGCATAATGTATGGAACATTGTAATCAGTTGTATCAGTGAGATTGTGAGCCAAGTCAGTATATCGAGTGGTAATCCAATGTATCCAAATATTAAATGTAAGCTGTATAGCATTGTTCAGTTGGGTTCCAATGTAAAGTGAGATGTGCTGTAATCATTGTACTTCAATACAAGTCTTGTACTCTTCTTCAATTATCAATAAAGAGAATAAAGTTCTACATATCTCTGTGTGGCTTCAAGTTACTCTTTTTCTCCGCTGCTATAAAGAAGTGATGTACTTCTATTCAATAAGAAAGATTGTCCTCATTAAATTCAATTTATCTGCTTCTGCCACTGCGATGTGTTCCTATTTGAAGAATAATCGATTATGTACCATCTTTGCCTTGTACAAGTGCAATACCAGACTTGTACGGCATCACGCCCAAGCGAGGACGATCGATTCCAAGAGATAAAATATGTGAATAAATGACTCTATGAATCGGGACGTGACAGTCGGGAAGGCCAGTAAGGCCGATTCATCGCTTCAACGTAGTGACTTCCCAGAAGGCTTCGTGTTTGGTACGGCTTTCTCGGCTTATCAGGTTTGTTATTCGTCGTTTCAATGTTAATTTGTTATCATCTTTTGTGTACTTGGCTTTATAATAATATGATCTTTTCTGACAGTATGAAGGTGCTGCAAAAGAAGGCGGCCGAGGGCCGAGTATATGGGATACCTTTACTCATGAGCATCCAGGTCCTTAATTGCCTGCTACATGTATCACCACTTCCTCTTCTTATGATTAACCTTGATGATACTATGCTGAAAATGTTAAATTAATTAATAGCAATGAAATTAATATATGATGACAGAAACTTTGGATTAGTTTGACATGCACCTAATCTAGATCCTTCATACATTAAGATAGTATCGTAACAAAATTACAGTTGAGACTCAAACAATGTCATCTCATGGGATATTTGGAGATGTAGGTTAAGTGTCTATTTTGGAGAAGGAAACATTTTATCTCCTCTCTTTTTTCACTATTCTGCATCCTAATTTATAAATTATATACGGTTTATGGAATCATTTTCTATGTTTCTGGGGACATGTCAAAATAAAATGCAAGGTTAACTTGGAATTTACGGACATTGATATCAAAACTACCATAATTGAGCAGATAAGATATCAGATGGAAGCAATGGAGACATAGCAGATGATCAATACCATCGATATAAGGTATTTTTTCCCCATTCCTGTCTATTCATACAAGTGACATCATCAACTGAGCATGCACAAAATTTTGGAAGTAATATAATCTCATCTGTCTTGCAGGAAGATGTAAAACTCATGAAGGATATAGGCTTTGATGCTTACAGGTTCTCCAACTCATGGACAAGGATCTTGCCAAGTAAGATGGCCAAACTATTTCTTCAATTTTAATGCATGTGGAGGACTAAACTATTATTAGTTTCAAACAACTTTGCTAAAAGGGGAATAAAACCAAATTCACAATACTCTTCGCACAATGTTGAGAAATTTTTTTTGTATCAATGCTAAAAGGGGACTAAACTATTCAGAAATTTTTTGTATCAATGCTGATATCGACGAGTCGATATTAATCTCAATACTCTTCGCACAATGTTGAGAAAAATTAGGAAGCACTTTCATATAATGATGACAATGTCCGTCCTTTGAGATTAGGTCCACTATGGATGCCGCAGTAGATGCCTCAAGGATAAATTTACTTTTATCCATTTCTGAAAGAAACCCCATAGCTCTGTTTACTTCACCATTCTCCAACAAGCCCTTAACAATAGCATTAAGCATAACAGAATCTGAAGAGTAACCATCATTCTTCACTGACAAAAACAACTCATCAAACTCATCCAACAACCCTTCTTTAATAAGGTCGTTCATCATTATAGTGTATGTTGCAACATCTGGTGACACTGTCATTTGCAAGAATAGAGTTAAAGAGATCCTTTGCTGTATTAACCTTACCAACTTGAAACATTCCTTCAATTAAAATATTGAAGGTCGTAGCTTCCAGTTTTTCCTTCTGACATGATAGAGTGTCCAACAGATTTATGGCCTCATCAATGTGGTATTTTTCCTTCCAGTTTTTCCTGCTGCTAGTCCCGCTGCTACATTTGAATTATGATACAAAAATGTGACTAACTTGAATTCTTTGCTTTTATTATGAAGTGATAATATTGTTGCTGCTACATGGAGACAGGGAGTGGATAGGACAGTAGAGTTTTTTCCAAACCCATACTTTCCAGATATTTACCTTAGCTGAAATATAAGGAACAGGGCATGTTTCAATTGGAAAACCAAATTCACAACCCATATTTCACTGCAAACAATTTTTTTCTATTCTATTGTCTACATACCTACAACTTTATTGTGTTCCTACCAAAAAATTTATATATTGGCAATGATGAGATACAATTTGGAGATGGTTTTGTGACTTCCATTGCAATGAATTATGGTTTTGAAAAAATCTGTCCTTGCAGTTCTACTATGCACTATGAGCCAACCTTATGTATTTTGATACTGCTATTTTTTTACCTTTCTTTGGTCATTTTCTTGACTGTTTTTACAATTTGCAGTTGTGGTTAACTTGTTTTTACATGGCAGTTTTGTTCCTGCAGTTCTACTATGCACTCTGAGCCAACCTTATGTATTTTGATCCTGCTATTTTTTACCATACTTTGGTCATTTTCTCGACGGTTTTTCCAATTTGCAGGTGCAGGTAACTTGTTTTTACATGGCATTTTCTGTAGTTCTACTATACACTATGAGCCAACCTTATGTATTTTGATCCTACTATTTTTTTACCTTACTTTGGTCATTTTCTGGACTGTGTCTACAATTTGCAGGTGTGGTTAACTTGGTTTTACATGGCAGCTTTGCTCCTGCAGTTTTACTATGCACTCTGAGCCAACCGTGTTGTATTTTGATCAAACTAGCTTAGTTATCCTCTAATTCAAACTAAGTTTTTTTTAATCTTTTTCAGGGTTTTGCTACGTGATGCCGACAGTTTTGATGTGCTCAAAGTTGAAGCCAATGTACTAATAGTTTTGAGGGTCTACTTACTAGTAGTAGTTGTAAATATATGTATTTGGATGTCCTATTTTGAAAAAAATGTAATGAAGATGGTGATATATATTATGTATATATTTGTAATTGGATTAAATGGTACTCTATAACATTTAGATGTTTTCTTGTGAATATGGTCCAAAATGAATGTTTTGAAATTGAATTGAGCAACATTGAGCATTGTTCTATAATTTTTTGGAAAGTAATATATAAATATGCAGAATTGAGCGTTATAAATGTGCTGAATTGAGTCTATACAGATTATCTATTCATAACGCTTTCAAACTACGCTGAAAATAAGTGTAGCAGAAACTCATCATATTCATGACGGTTATTTTATGACGCTTTTAAAAAATATTTATAACACCCGTTTTCATGACGGTTGCTGTGGAAAAAAAAAGCGTCATGGTACGTCATTAATGACGCTTTTTAGCCGTCATTAAAAGGGTTTTTTGTTGTAGTGAAACCCTATTATGGACAGTTGAGGGCATATGCATTAAGAGTCTGGAGGCCTAAAGGGGAGTTGGAGATATTCTCAAGAGAGAACGGATTCTACTTCATCAAGTTTGATTTAGCCGAAGACTTGGGGCGCGTTCTAGAGGGGGGCCCGTGGACGTTCGATGGAAGGCTTGTGGTGCTGAAGAGATGGTACCCTGAATCATGTTTTGAGAAGGATCGGCTATCGTCAGTACCTATATGGATCAGGCTCCCCTGGCTATCCCCCCAGTTATGGAGCACGCCGGCCATCATAAAGATTGCTAGCATGGTGGAAAAGCCTCTGCGAACTGACATCCTCACAGCCAGACGCAAGAGGTTATCATATGCACGCGTGTTTGTCGAAATTGAAGCTGCCAATGAATTGTCAAGACAAGTTGAACTTATTCTTCCAAACGGAGAGATAAGGTGGCAGTCCGTCGAATACGAGTGGGTGCCACCATCATGTACGAAGTGTAGGTGCTTTGGGCACGTCACAACTCATTGCCAAGAGCGGGAGATCCAATGGGAGGAGGGGATGACGGCTAATACCAGCCCGTTAGAGGAGGATGAGGAACTTAGAGAAGTTCGACAGGAAGCAAGGAGGCAGGAGATGAACGAAAGAGTGGTGATGGAAGAGGATCCAGTAGAATCAACACAGAGAGAAAACGAGCCTGTTGGGGGACATGGGGATTCATTGCTAGGGAAGCGATCAGTTCCGGAGAAAGAAGATAGCGATGGGGGTAACCTTCAGTTATCATTATGGGAGAACAGACCAAACAGTGGAGAACTTCAGGAAGGGTCGAATAACTTGGCTATGGTTAGTCTGCAACCAACAATTAGTGCACGGGAAGACAATTCGGATGGAAGGGTTGCTAAAGCAGTTCGACTATATGGGGAAGGAAACGGGGACCAAACTAGCCGAGGATCCTATTGGGAACATCCAGAAGGTAACATTACAAGTACAGGGGACCTTACTATCGAAAATCCTTTATGGCTTGCCCGGTTGCAGAGAAATACCTCGGAGAGAGTCAACGAAAATGCACGGGACTACGAAGAGGTGACAGACATGACTCGATCTAATCGTCCTAGAGAGAGTCTTCGCAGTTCGAAGGACGGACAAGTTTCTCAGTAATGACGGTACTAACTTGGAATGTTAGGGGGGCAAACTCGGTGGGAAGGTGGAAGGAAATTCAGCAGAGAATTTGGAGTACTAAGGCTTCGATAGTGGCTATTTTAGAGAGTAAAATTAAGTCGATTGACAGGCTTAAGCAGTGAACTCCTACCAATTGGGAGTTTGCACATAACCTCCTTCCGGGAGGCGCGGCACGAATATGGGTTATGTGGGATGCTCGTGAATGGACGGGAAGCATCCGATACTCCTCGGAGCAGATTATAGTTCTTAATTTCATCAACAAGGGTGGGCTAGAAGTCGTCTTTGGGGCAGTTTATGGTCATAATAACCGGCGACTACGCGGAAGATTATGGGAAGATATCATCAAAATATCAACCGAATTGCAGAATCAATCACCATTTCTCATCAGTGGGGATTTTAACGCTGTATTAGCAGGACATGAGAAAGACGGAGGAAGACCAGTTCCACCTAGTATCCTGGCAGACTTTCAAAATTATTTAACTGGGTCGGGACTTGTATGCGTGGAAAGAACGGGGCAAATTTGGACTTGGAATAATAGTTCAATCTCCAACAGGGTCCAGTGCCAATTGGATAGAGCTCTCTGTAATGTGTTATGGCTTGAGATGTTCCCCAATGTCAGGGCGGAGGGTCTCCATAGGGGAACTAGCGACCATGCTCCCATTCTCATCCGATTGGTACCATTGACTAAATCAGGTAGAAGACCATTCAGGTTCTCTAACGCGTGGACTTCAGTTGAAGGGTATAATGAGGCGGTTGGCAGAGGACTACAATTGGATATTATGGGCACACCTCAGTTCAGGATTATCCGTAAACTTAAGCAGGTGAAATAGGAACTCCGAACATGGAACAAGAGGAGACCATCCCAGTCGCTAGAAGAAAAGATTCAACATCTCCAGGAAGTGCAAGAACAAATCAAAGAGTCCCCGTTTGATTCAGACTTGGCGCGTCGAGAGGCGGTCTTGCAGGAAGATGTTCGTAGGCTTAGATTTCAGGAGGAAGTCCATCTGAAGCAACGAGGTAAATGCTCGTGGCTTAAAGACGGAGACCGGTGTACGAAATTCTTTCATGTGACGGTTAAAGCGCGGCAAAACAGGAACTCGGTGGCTACTCTGATTGATGCTAATGGCAATCTTCTCGATCAGGCCGACCGTATAAAAGACTTGGCGGTTGATTACTTCAAAAACCTCTACACAGCGCCGGATGAGGAGGAGGCTCTCCCTGAAATTATTTGCAAAAGAATTGTCACTGAAGCAGGTAATGCTGGCCTCAGGAGAAAGATTCGGATGGAGGAAATCGAGAACGTCATCAAAAATGCTGATCCGGATAAGTCACCTGGCCCGGATGGTTTCAACGCTGCATTCTTTAAGCAACACTGGCACCAACTGAAGGAGCTCTTGTTCCATGTGGTGGATGACTTCTTCGCTACAGGGTGCCTCATTAGAGAACTGAACCATACGTTCCTCGTTCTCATTCCCAAAAAAGAATGGGCGATTGAGTTGGGAGATTTTAGGCCTATAGCTTGTTGTAATTTTATTTACAAAATTATAACTCACATTATGTGTGACAGGATGCAGGATATTATGAAGAGTCTCATCTCAATGAACCAGGCTGCCTTCATCAAAGGACGGGCTATAGCGGATAACCGCCTCCTCGCGCACGAACTGGTTCGAGATTTCAATAAGGAAGGAGGTCGTAAGGGGTGCATAAAGCTGGACTTGCGAAAGGCTTATGACACGGTAAATCGAAGATTTGTCTGTAAGGTTCTTATTGCTATGGGATTTGATCAATGGTGGGTGGATCGCATTGAAGAATGTATAACCACTCCGTCATTCTCCGTCATTCTCAACGGCCAACCTAATGGGTATTTCACTAGCAGTCGGGGTCTGCGACAGGGAGACCCCCTGTCCCCGTATTTATTCACTATTATTATGGAGTTTTTTACTTGTCTGATGGATGAAGAAGTGCACAGGAAAAATATCACGCCACTCTTCCGTCGTATTCGTCCGGTTGTATCTCACCTCATCTATGCAGATGATTTGCTGGTGTTCATGGAGCCTACTGACAAAGGTGTATCTACTCTAGAGCAATTACTGGAGGTATTCAGGAAAGGTTCGGGTTTGGCGCTGAACAAAAACAAGTTCCAAATTTTCTTCAATAGAAGTCCGCAGCAAGCAGTATGGGCGAAAAAGCTCAGGATTGAGCCTGGCCAGCTACCGGTTCGATACCTTGGCATTCCTTTGTCGATAAACTATGTATCTAATTCGGATTGCAAGGGATTGGTGAGCTATGTACAAATGAGGTTGGAGGGATGGCAGTCCCAACTTCTTTCGTTCGGAGGACGCATCGAATTGGTGCGCTCAGTAATATGGGCGATCACAGGATACTGGTTCCAAGCTGTCATTGTGCCACTTGGAACACCGAAAGAAATTGAGCAACTGTGCGCTAATTTTGTTTGGAAAGGAGGGATGCACACAATAGCGTGGGAAGAGCTTTGCCAGACTAAGGAGGAAGGTGGCATTGGTCTAAGATCTCTCCGGACTCTTAGAGAGGTGGCTAAACTTAAACTCGCATGGCACTTTTTGACAGGGACATCCATGTGGGCTACATGGATGAGAGCTCGTTATGATAACTCAGGCAACTTCTGGCTAATGGAGAGTAACAATAACTTCTCCGTTACATTTAAACAAATTCTAACCCAAAGATTGACACTTAAATCTTGTGTTACTAGAATTGTGCGAGATGGAACCACGACCAATCTATGGAAGGATCCATGGCTCAATAAGCAGAGCTTCATTGACCGCCTAGGCTGGCCTACTTATGAGATGGTTGGGTATGATGCTCCTCTAAGCAGTATAATAGACGGAGGAGAATGGTGTGTGACTAACCGACATATCCAGCAGTGGTTTGGAGAAGAAATAGGCAGAATTCCAATACTTAGTGAGGAAGGTGACGACTATTGGGCTTGGGACGGCACGGACGATGGTTCTTTTGCACGGGGACAGGCGTACGGGATGCTCCGTATGGTTTTTCCCTCGGTACCTTGGTCGGAGATGGTTTGGGCTAAGGAGGCGGCAAGCAAGTGGAAATTGTGCCTCTACAAAGCGATAAGGGACAAATTGCTAACTAGGGAGCGATTGCTCCGGTTTGGAGTTCATATTCATGATATGAGCTGTGTGCTGTGTGGAGGAAGTAATGAAACTAGAGATCACCTGTTTTTCGAGTGTCCTTTCTCGGACAGGATTTGGCAAACCTATAGGCAGGAGGCGGGATTACTGAATCGACGACACACAACCCTGATGGAAGTGGTGCCTCTACAAAGCGATAAGGGACAAATTGCTAACTAGGGAGCGATTGCTCCGGTTTGGAGTTCATATTCATGATATGAGCTGTGTGCTGTGTGGAGGAAGTAATGAAACTAGAGATCACCTGTTTTTCGAGTGTCCTTTCTCGGACAGGATTTGGCAAACCTATAGGCAGGAGGCGGGATTACTGAATCGACGACACACAACCCTGATGGAAGTGGTGAATGAGATCAGTGGGATGGGAGCACAAGGCAAGCAGAACTTTCGAAAGGCGAGAACCCGTCTGCTAGTTGTGGTATGGCACATATGGCGAGAACGCAATGGTCGGCTGTTCCAAGGAAGATTTCTCTCATGTTCAGGTCTCGTTAACAATATCAATTCTGATATCATAATAATAGAAGAAAGGAGAAGAAGACCAGACGATTGAGAGTGCAGGAGAATTTGTATAGAGCGCATGGGACATGGGATGTAACAGGAGGATGTGTTTGAGTATTTGCAGTAGGCTCTAGTTTGAGTTAACTGTTGCTGACTGTATTGTTTCAGCTTTCTCATTAATAAGAAGAACCCTTTGCTTCAATATATATATATATATATATATATATATATATGGAAGCGGATCAAAAGTCCCCTTAGAAAGCCCCCCAAAACCCCCCTCACTCTAATCCGTAATTTAATGTTAATATTAATGTTAATATTAATGTTAATGTTCATATTAATGTTAATATTAACATTAAATACTAAAATTAACATTAAACTTAACATTAAAATTAATATTAACATTAACATTAACATTAACATTAATATTAATATTAACATTAACATTAACATTAATATAAAAATAATTAAAAAAATTAATATTAACATTAACATTAACATTAACATTAATATTAACATTAATATTATGAATTAGAGTGAGGGGGGTTTTTGGGGGGCTTTCTAAGGGGGACTTTTGATCCGCTCCCTATATATATATATATATATATATATATATATATATATATATATATATATATATATATTAGCAAAAATAAAGCGAGGAAGTAAATTTTGATATCATTCTTTATTTATTCAGTGTCACATCAAATTTAATCTTTATGGTGCCACATTATAATTATTTGAACAGATAGTAACGAATTAATGTTTGGTTGAGTCTCCACACTATTCAACCCGAGGTGGCAGCCGAAACGAGCTTGTCGATGGTATATGCATCAGTCCTGAAGGATTTGGCCAACAGATCATTACGGATGCCGCTGCCGAACAACGTCTTGGGGAGAGAGACCGTTCCGGCATTCGCACTTCCGAACGCGGAGAGGGCGACGGCGGGGTACCTGCGGTCCCTGTTCACCTGGAAGTGGACGAGGCCTTTCGGGAACACGAACAAGTCACCGGCCTCCAGAACCTGAGCGAAGAGCTTATTGGTGGTGTCGACGAAGCCGACCTCCAGAGACCCCTGCACCACGAGCAGCAGCTCGGCGGAGCGGGGGTGGGCGTGGGGCGGGTTGACACCGCCGGCAGAGAATTGAAGGGCAGCAAACGACACGCTCTGGCCCGCGAGTGCCGGGAACTCGGTCTGGCCAGCCTTTGTGACCTTGAAGGGGACGTCCTTGGGTGCACCCCACAAGGAGTTGTTCAGGACTCTGGAGGTGAAGAAATGGGCGTCGGGAGTGACCACCCCGTCCGGAACCGAGAAATCGGAAAGAATGTCGGGGTCCGCGGCACGAGCGCACAGGAGGGGCACGAGAACGATGGCAAGGATTAATGATGCATTTGAAGCCATGGTTTCAGAAGAGTGTGTGATTTTATCGATGATGGATCGATGATAAATATGAGGTATTTATAGGCTTGGATCATAGAGGCAAAAAAGAAAAGAAAAAAATGCAACATCCAAAGTGCCAATAGCTTCTATGTTATCTTCACTCTTATCTATCTGTTCTTTAGCAAGTTGTTAGCATGGCTATGGACTCCGGTGCCATCGATGTTTTTCATGGTTTAGGCTTAATTCCAACTAGCATCCAAGTTGAATTATGCGTTTTTTGTTGTTATATTTGGCAAATGACTCGTGTTATCCTCTTTTTCAGAATTTTCTTCTTGTTTTCCTTAGGTATATAGATGATTGACTAATTAGAACATCTAAGAACTATTTTAACTCTTTGTTTAGATTGTTTTTTGGTGTTTGAGTTTTAGCGTGCTCTGGGTTACATGAGTCTTAGCGTGGTCTTATATTTTGTAGTTTTATATATATTAGTTTTCACACCATGGCCAAGGATTCCGAGATCAGAGAACTCATGATATGAAGACCTGTTCAAGAATGCCTAGATAATTATTTTGCTATTATTATAAAATATGACACGCTTAGAAGATTAACACGTTTTGAATATACTCTTGCTTAGCAATTAGCATGCTGACAACGTTCCTCAGTATCGAGGTTGGCTCCCTAGGCTTTGAGATGATTCTCTCTCATTCTATATTCAACTTCTCGCGAATAAACGTATTCCTTCTTATAACATAAGGAGGATATCGTGGCCGATCCCTCTTAACATTCTCATGTCAGCTATGCTATATGTTATTAATTCCAAACATGTTTCTTATAAGTTGTGCAACACATTCATATTCCAAACACTACTGGTCCTTATTGATATATATATTTTTTTCAACTTCAAGGATATGCTACAATCACAAAGCAGTACTTATCTACAACTTGATTTCAATCTCTCTGTCATGAAATCATGGATTCCCACAAGTTTCCTCCTAGTTCTGATCAAATTGTGCAAACAAAGCATTCCAAGTTGCCTAGTGCTACCACAGGTAAACCTACATTTCTTTCATTTGAGAGAGACAAATTAAAGATAAGGATCATGGTAAACCTAGAGCAGCAATTTGAGAAATTTTATTAGTTGATATATAGATAGTAAAAATATCACAGAAAATAGCATGACCATACTAATCTCTAACCACAGTTGCGAACATCACATAAAACTAAGAAAAACTGATAAACTCGTTCCAGAATCACAACAATATCCAAGATATATGTACCACAATCTGTAGAAATTATATATCTTCAGATTTTTTTTAAAGTGGCTACAATTAATTATAACAAAATTAAAGTATTCCATTGCCATGATGACCTCTTTGTGTACGAATAACTAAGAGGTAATTCCTCGCAAAGACACATTTAATACAAAGGTGATAGAAGATGGAAATCATAAACCGAAATAAAACACAATAAAAGACAACCTTCCACCACATATACTATGTTTAGGAAAGAATGAAAAGCAACTTCCAATGGCTTTACAGAAGAAAAGAAAAGAAAAGAAAAGAACTAGGAATGGAAGAACTCTACACTTATAACAGATTTTTTTTCCTATGAATAGTTTTTTTTTTTTAAAGAAAATCAAAAGTGGAAAGTTTGTCACTAATTTGATAACCAGTAGGGAGAGAAACTTCCGTCTTATGGAATAGTGTTTCTTAATTTACAATCAGATAGCAATCAGAAACACATTTATATATCCCATATCCCATCGTTCCTATGTGTGTTCGTCAAGTTCTTGCAATATCTACTTACAAGTATTAAAAAAAAGGGTAAAGTGCAAAAAACTCCTCGTTAAATTTTCGCTTTTTGCACTAAAAGACCCAATGCTCTTAACATTCTTAAAAGTATAAAATATGTTCATTTTGTCCCCTTTCCGTTAACTGGTGTTAAGTGGGATATGTAATGACCATTTTACCCCTCTCTCACTCCCCCCTCCTCTCTCTCTCTCCGGTGGTGCGGGAAGGAAGAGGGGGGCGGGGAGGAGACGTGGGGAGGGGGCGGGGAGGAGACGTGGGGAGGAGGAGGAGGAGGGCTAGCCGGCGGGGAGGGAGAGGGGGCGGGGAGGAGGAGGAGGGGGGGGGTGGAGGAGGAGGCCAGCGGGGAGAAGGAGGGAGGGGGGCGGGGAGGAGGGGGACTGGCCTGGGGAGGAGGAGGGAGGGGGCGGTGAGGAGGGGGGCTGGTCTGCGGTGATCAGGAGGAGGGGGCGGTGAGGAGGAGGCCGACGGGGAGGAGGGGGGGATGGCCGGCGGGGAGGAGGAGGGGGGTGCGGGGAGGAGGGGGCTGGCCGGAAGGAGGAGGGGGGCTGGCCGGCGGTAGGAGAGGTTAGGAAGGGGGGGGAGAGGCTGGTGGGTAGGAGGGGAGGTAGTTAGGTATTTTCTATTTTTAAAAAAATTGGACTTAACAGCCATTTCTAACGGTCAACAGAAGGTAGGGGACTTTTTGCTCGCGCGAGAAATCTAAGGAGTGACAAACTGCTAAATTTTTCTAATAGGTCTTTCTACGCAAAAGACGTAGATCTAACAAGAAATTTTTTGCAATTTACCCTTTAAAAAAAGCTCCTTATAGTATTAAATTTTCATAGAGATTTCCTTTCACCCATCCTTTGTCTCTAAAAAAAGAGAAACTCTCATCATAAACGATTTTGTAAAACCAAGAGCATAGCAACATTGGGTTCTTCAAGTAACTATTTCCCCTCGTATGTTAGCCAATCACTAAAGAAATTAATTTCGTGGTCATGGACTCTGTATTTCTTAATTAATCAAACGTCCAGCTAGTAATTTAAAGCAAGAAACATCGCCAGCACAGCCAAATCAACATTCGGTGTTGTCTACTACGTTAAAAAAACAACCTTGAAGACAGTAGAAAAACCCATAAGCTATAATGTCAGGTCCTACATATTTTCAAAGCATAACATACAAACTTCACGTTTCAAATTGGTTGCTTACGACAATAGGAATAAGAATTGCCGGCGTTCAACTATGCAAAAAAAAAAAAAAAGGAACAAACGATACCACACAAATTATGGATATTTCATTCAGCCTATAAATACCTCATATTTATCATCCACATACAACATCGATCATCGAAAATCGTAAGTTCTTCTAGCTACAAACATGGCTTCAAATGCATCATTAATCCTTGCCATCGTTCTCGTGCCCCTCCTGTGCGCTCGTGCTGCGGACCCCGACATTCTTTCCGATTTCTCGGTTCCGGACGGGGTGGTCACTCCCGACGCCCACTTCTTCACCTCCAGAGTCCTGAACAACTCCTTGTGGGGTGCACCGAAGGACGTCCCCTTCAAGGTCACAAAGGCTGGCCAGACCGAGTTCCCGGCACTCGCGGGCCAGAGCGTGTCGTTTGCCGCCCTTCAATTCTCCGCCGGCGGTGTCAACCCGCCCCACGCCCACCCCCGCTCGGCCGAGCTGTTGCTCGTGGTGCAGGGGTCTCTGGAGGTCGGCTTCGTCGACACCACCAATAAGCTCTTCACCCAGGTTCTGGAGGCCGGTGACTTGTTCGTGTTCCCGAAAGGCCTCGTCCACTTCCAGGTGAACAGGGACCGCAGCTACCCCGCCGTCGCCCTCTCCGCGTTCGGAAGTGCGAATGCCGGAACGGTATCTCTCCCCAAGACGTTGTTCGGCAGCGGCATCCGCAATGATCTGTTGGCCAAATCCTTCAGGACTGATGCATATACCATCAACAAGCTCGTTTCGGCTGCCAACTCGGGTTGAATAGTGTAGGGACTAAACAAACAAACGCGAGCATGTGTTGTTTTAACTTTTAGGCTTAATTGCACTTTGCTACCCTCAACTATTCCGCATTTTCAACTTGATACCATAAACTTTTTTTCGTAACAAATTGGTACCTCAACTATTATTTTTTTTCAACTTGATACCTAATTTTTCAAAAATCCCGAAAATGCCCTTCCCTCTTCCTTCCCTCCACCCCCTTCCCCACTCCGGCCACCCCCCCTGCTAGCTCTGGCCGCCCCACCCCCCCCCCCCCCCTGCTAGCTCCGCCCCCCCCCCCACCCCCCGCCCCCGACCCCCCCCACCCTGCTACCTTCGGCCACCCCCTGCCCCGCCTCCCGCCCCGCCCTCCCTCCCCAGCCCCCCTCCTCCCGTGCTGCCGCGGCCTAGGGGAGAGGCGGGGGGCGGGCGGGCGGCCGGACGTGAGCAGGGGGGGGGGGGGGGGGGGGGGGGGGGGGGGGGGGGGGGGGGGGGGGGGGGGTGGAGCTAGCAGGGGGGGGGGGGGGGGGGGGGGGGCGGCCGGAGTGAGCAGGGGGGCGGCCGGAGCGTGCAGGGGGGGGAGGGTTAGGGGTAGGGATAGGGGTAGGGACATTTTAGTCCAAAATAACATCTGGGTACCAAATTGTTACAAAAAATAGTTTAGGGTACAAAGTTGAAAAATGGTAATAGTTGAGGGTAGCAAAGTGCAATTAAGCCTAACTTTTAAGTAGTGCAACTAAAATTTGGTTGTAGCAGTTCAATTTTCATTTTGATTCAAACGAATAAATTCATGGCGGCTTGAATGTTTCTTACCCAGCTTTTGTAATCTATTTCTATCTGTACTACTATATAATAAGAAAACTTAAGCTTCACCCTAAAATTTTTTTTTCCAAATATAACATTGGATATGTTTATTAATTAAATTATTTATTAAAGTTAATAAGGACAACTAGATAATTATGAGTGGTGTCCTTTGGTCTTCCTAAATACTCTTGCATGATATATTAATATTATAATAAATTTAGAATAATTAAATTAAGATAGTTGTCTTTTAGTCTTCCTAAGTGCTCTTAATAAACAAATGACCTCTAATCTAGTGGTTAAGAGAGATTCATGCGGCCCAAGTGGTCGTCGAGCCCTAGTGGAAGCGAGTTCGCCACAATTACCCATTGCTTCAAAAAAAAAGTGCTCTTAATAAATATTAGAATAACTATGATAATTTTATAATTATAGTCTATAAAATACGTGCAACGCACGAGCATATATACTATTTATATTTACATAATAATAGAAAACATAAAAGACGTCACCGTAAAACTTTCAAGATTCCTAAAATGTCCATAACTTACCTTATTTAATTAATTTAAAAATATAATTAGTGGTGTAATCATAATTATAATACATTAATTGTCCGCTACCATTATTAATATGCACTATCATAAAAAATACTTAGTATCCATTATCATATCTTTTTCCACTATTAATATATTTTACTTTATAAAACTATACTAGTATAAATATTAATTATTTACAAATATCTTATTTCCTATTAAAAAAATGAAAAAAAAAACAAATTTTCCCAGAAAAATATTTAATTACAAATATTTGACTTCTCAAAAATAAAGCATAATAAAAGTTGGTAAGTTATAAAATATTTTCTTCAAATAATTATAAGCAACTTATTATACAACACCCTCTATTTTTTTATTATATAATAAATATTAGCATAAAATACAAGTGCAAAGCTCGTGCACAACTACTAGTATATATATAAATATTAATCCTCCCATGTTTCATGGATATTACAGAGAATAATTACACTGACTACAACTCTCTTCTATGATTTTTTTTTTTTAAATATGAGTGATTAGTGTTATAAGTTTCTATAGAAAATATAAAACATAGGAAAGATATGTATAATTAGTTTCAAAATAGAAAATATTCCTGTAATAAGTATGAAACATAGGAATAGTTAACATAAATTGCCATATATATCTCTACTCTTTATAATGCGGCTTGCAAACGGCTCATAAATGAGCCGTCCAAGACCTATGTATATCTTCCACCATTTATTTTATTAAAAAATTACGGATAAAAAAACTAATCTCTCCTTTTGTTCACACAAGTATATATATAAATTAATTATATATATATATATATATATATATATATATATATATATATATATATATGGGAGCGGATCAAAAATCCTCCGTAGAAAACCCCCTAAAAACCCCCTCACTCTAATTCATAATATTAATGTTAATATTAATGTTAATGTTAATATTAATGTTAATATTAATGTTAATATTAATTTTTTTTATTTTTTTATATTAATATTAATGTTAATGTTAATATTAATTTTAATGTTAAGTTTAATATTAATTTTAGTATTTAATATTAGTATTAACATTAATATTAACATTAACATTAATATTAACATTAAATTACGGATTAGAGTGAAAAAAAAATTTTATAAGGTTTTCTAAGGGAGACTTTTGATCCGCTTCCTATATATATATATATATATATATATATATATATATATATATAAACTATTTTTAACTATATCATTAAAAGATTATTGTTGGAGGTCAATTTACTAGTATATATAGGGGTGGTGCGTGTATAAAGATGTAGACTCACTCTGGTTTTAATTCTAAGGCTAGGTTGTGAAACCGACTCTTAACGGTCTCAACTGTTGGAGGCCCTGTGGTTACCAATTATTTACCAATGATTACAAAAGTTCCAATTACAGAAAAGTGTACAACCACGCACGACTATTGACTATGCCAGAGGAGAAACATCACAAAATCCTAAAGGATCCAATAGAAAATAACACTTTTTAAACTAATCTAAGAAGAGGGGGGGAAAACTAAAATATAAAATGACTGTTGGGCCAAAATATGGTCCCCTGTTACACAAGCTGTGTGAAAAACCAAATGGGACTGAATCCGTAAAAACTTTACTTTGTCACAGAAGGTATGACCTTTAACAGAGAATAGAAAGACACATGGAATAGAAGGATACAAATTAAATGAACCCAAACCCATTATGGGAATCCAAAATATTATAGATGGTAGATCTAATTATTGTATAGAGGCATCTAATTATTGTATAGAACAAACTCAAAGACTCCGAGGTTTTGTCATGGTAGATTCAAGGTTTAGCTGTGGCATTGTTCATACAGCATGCAGAGGGGGCCAATAAGAGGGTGACATCTCGGCGAGGGCACAGCTACCGATCCCGTCCCAGCTGTCAATATATACTTTTCCATTTTGCAACCATAACAATGTCAGGTACCAATATCCGTATTAAAGTGTACAAAATTAACCCCCTGCTAAATGGTGACATCCAACACCTATACAATTGAAACAAGTGCCTAAGTGCCACCACCTGAAAATGAGACGTTCCCATGAATACGCCATCAATTTGCAACCAAGGAAGATACAACTTCGGTGCGTCAAAGAGCCAGGTAAAATGCAAAAATATAAGACCAACCAATACCAAATAAACAATCTTTATACTCTTATCAAAGGTAAGAAAATCCAACAACAAAAAATCAGTTACTAATATAATTAATTTATAGCTAGCAGTACAGTCATAAAAGCAACAAAAACACCCGGAACAAGTGAACTGTGATGAACGTGCATAACTAAAACCTTAGCCGCCATAACAAAGCGATAAGAAACAAAATCATGTCAAGAATAAAGCCTAAAAACTGAGATGATGCTCGCAATTGCGATGATAAAATGGGAACGGTTAGAACAGCTCCCCATTCTTTCAAGTGTAAACTAAACAAGATTGATATCGAACTTTAGTACCAACAATTCCTAAAATCTCCATATCCTGATGCAGATGTTCATATCCTGAATCTCAACCACAACCAAAAGAAAGTGTCCATACACCATATCGACAAACAAAAATGATGTTAGGAAAGAATATTCGGTGTTTAATATTCATCACGATGGTGAGAATGAGAAAGATCATGATAGAATTAAGACATGATAGTTAAAAAATGAGTGCTTTGTATCGCAAGATATGTTTGTAGTTTAAAACAATTTCCATAAAACAATATGACCAGCCGAGTTTTAAGAATTGAAGTATGAAGCAATTTTAAAGAAAAAACATGTCCAAAATAACATTTAGATCTGTAAGTGGCAAGACACATTCAAGAAGAAGAGGTGACAACAATTGAGGATAAGAATGGTTGGGACACGTGCAGCGCTGCCAAATGGTCTTACAGGTGAGGAGCAACAAATACTAAATTAAGTAACATAAGATAGGCTTAAACAAAGTTGAAGTAAAGCAACAGAGAAGAATATGCATTTTGTTACAAAGGACATGACCCTAAAAAAGTTTAGGATAGAGGGATTTGGTTTTTAAGATCACAATGAAGGTTTAACACGATATAGCCACAACCGAACAAACAAAATTCATTATTTGTTAGTCAACAACAAGTATAGAGATCAGAAGACCTTATCGCAAATAAGGTGGAATAGAATGAAACAGTAAACCGGGTATAGTATTTCGGAAGAGGATTCAGCAGAATTACAGCAGGGCGGACTGCCTGCAACATCTAACCCTGTGCGATATGGCAACTATGTTTCCACTCGGATTTAACTTCCTCACATACACATGAATCAGCTTTTAAAAACCGTTGAATTAAAACAAACATAACAAGAAGGGAGTAACTTCGGTGCAAGAAAAATCTACAAATTAAATAGTCAATTGCCAATAGTATAAATTCCAATTTTGTTAAACAACCATCCTCTCACTATGTGCTAAACTTAAGAGTGCATCTAGGTGTAAGTGGCTTAAATATAGCATCTCTCACTATGTGCTAAACTTAAGGGTGCATCTAGGTGTAGGTGGCTTAAATATAGCACCTCTTTTGAACTATTGTATGCCATTCTCAGTAGAGAATTTCATGTCAACATCAACCTGTGGGTTTATTGGATAATGGGGAACTCAAAAGTATGGTAGGTCTATAGAACGAGAATGTGACACAACTGATAAGGTATCACAGTCTATTGGAAAAAAGTCTCTATCCGTTAAAGAGTTCCAAGCATGGATTTAATGTTAGAAATTTGGTGTTGGGTAAGTACGGCACAGGGAATATATATATATATATATATATATATATATATATATATATAAGTCAATCAGATTAGCATGAACAAGAAAATATTTTAAGACAGAAATATATATATATATATATATATATATATATATATATATATAAGTCAATCAGATTAGCATGAACAAGAAAATATTTTAAGACAGATCAAAGTGTTGAAGCCAGGAAACCCGTTACCCAAACTGGTAAAGTATTTCATATTGTACAGAATCTCAACTGCTACTCATATAGGCAGAATGAGTTATCAAGGCATTTTGGAGGATTAAATATCCAGAGTAAAATGCTCACCATTAATGAAGGGTACGTCTAATATAGACTTTGTTAAATTTAATGTTACACTGGTACCATAATTCTCCTATGTACATCTCATACACGGACATGGTTCTGTTTAGTAGAGAAATAGTGAAATTAGGCTTTCACCAATACAATGGACAGTCCAGAAACTAATATAAACCTAGGCTTTCACCAATACAATGGACAGTCCAGAAACTAATATAAACCTACACAATAAGGATCCAACAAAGCAAAATATGATTGGAATTTGACAGCAAACAGCTTTAGATTGCAATTTGTTGGGGTCAATATGATCTGAATTTGACAAATAAAAAAAAATTGACAGTGTAATCCTATATAACAATCTCAACTACAACTAAAGTTTAACAAAAATAAATAGAAATATGAATTCCTTATGCCACAGTACGTACATGACGCACGGAGGCCCATAGATGTTGGCATGTCTGAATATATTTTGGAGTGTTCTGTGTCGTGTCCAAACTTGTTATTGCACCAATTTTTGGAGGCTTCGGCTTCGCACTTCCTACCCAAGTAATAAGAGGCCCCTAGAAATGTGTGATTTTGCTAAATCAACAAATATACTACATGAGAAACAAAAAAAACTTAATCCATCGGAATTCTCGGTGGAATTGAAATTCTCAAAATTCCTGTCAAAGATCAGATTCGGAAGTTAAGATTACTAAACTTGCACATTCCAGTTTATTTGAATTTAAAGGGCATATGTTAATATATTAGAATTATCAGTGAATCGAAATTATCAAATTCCTAAAGGTAGATAATTCTAAAATTAAGATTAGAATAATTCACTCATCGAATCAATTCAGTAATTCTACACTGACAGATAAAATTGAGAGTAGCTATAATCTGAACCAACCATCAAATTAATGATCAAATGACATCATCGCAAAGTAATAAACACCATAGTTTTGAAACATGAAACTAATCTAACACACAATTATGCCAGAATTAAAACAAAACAATGCCCAAAATCTCTCATTTTTCTCCTCCGTATCAAAACCCTAATTTTACCGAACGGAAGAACGCCGAGTACTCACTCACCCTGGGCCTTGTTGTAGACGTAGGTGAGCCCGCACTTCCCGCAATAGTGACGGTCAAAGTGGTTCGCCATGAACGTACCCGCGCCGCACTCGGCGTTGGGGCACTCCTTCCTGAGCCTCTGCACCTTCCCGGAGTCGTCGACCTTGTAGAACTGGAGCACCGCAAGCTTGACCTTCTTCTTCTTGTGCTTGATCTTCTTGGGCTTGGTGTAGGTCTTCTTCTTCCTCTTCTTGGCCCCTCCCCGGAGGCGGAGGACGAGGTGGAGCGTCGACTCCTTCTGGATGTTGTAGTCGGCGAGGGTCCGGCCATCCTCGAGCTGCTTCCCGGCGAAGATGAGCCGCTGCTGGTCGGGAGGGATCCCTTCCTTGTCCTGGATCTTGGCCTTCACGTTGTCGATGGTGTCAGAACTCTCCACCTCGAGGGTGATGGTCTTCCCGGTTAGGGTTTTCACGAAGATCTGCATCTTCGCTACTTCTTGTTCTCTTCTTCTTCCCGCCGCTGAGGTTAGGGTTAGGGTTAGGGTTTCAAAGATAGAAACTGAGGGGTATTTATAAGTGTCTGTTAGGGTCTATTTTGCAGGCCTATAATGACGGGCCCAAATATGAACGAGTTAGGTCCATCCCTTGTTTTTAAGGGTTATTTACTGACATTTTCTATGTTTCTAATTTATAATAAATTAGCATATGTGCACGTGGCTTGCACGTATTTTAATATTTTTTTAATTAGTTTAGGAAGACTTTTTAGGAAGATCAAAGGTAGTCTTCCTAATTACTAAGTTGTCCTTATTAAAATTAATGAACTATTTTTAATTAGTATAAGTATGTAAGGGTATTTTTGAAATTTAAAAGTTTCACAATCTAAGTTTTCCTATTATATAGTAGAATAGATTAATGAACTATTTTTAATTAGTATAAGTATGTAAGGGTATTTTTGGAATTTAAAAGTTTCACCATCTAAGTTTTCTTATTATATAGTAGAATAGATATAGTAGAATAGATTAATGAACTATTTTTAATTAGTATAAGTATGTACGGGTATTTTTGGAATTTAAAAGTTTCATCATCTAAGTTTTCCTATTATATAGTAGAATAGATACACTAACATCCTCTCTTCTTTATATTTTTTTAAAATAGAGATGGTCAGTGTAAATTTTTTTTACACAAATTACAAAAGTTAGGAATGATATGTGTATTTAACACAAAACATAGGGGGTTACACTGTAGTTATTTTTAAACTAAGGTCCGCGTAATAAACACAAAATATATGGGTGTCAGTGTAAATAACCCTTATTTTATTTGGTAAGGTTGTGTTTGGTTGAAGTTCTTATTTTTGTAAATTGCAGTCTTAAGCTACTGAAAAGGTTTGTGATTTTTTTTTTTCATTTTTTTTTTTCTTTTTAAAGGAGTCCAAGATTATTGGGTAACTCTTATTATAAGTATTTAAAAATGAATTTTGAAACATTGTTTGACAATAGACTTTCGCTTGCTAACAATTTTTTTTGCACCTTTTTGAAAAGTAATAGCAATTCCAAACCAGGGCCGGCCCTGGCTCAAGGCAGTCAGGACGATCGTCCAGGGCCTGCGAATCATGAGGGCCCAAAAGAATAAAGAAAATTTGTTGAAAGATACAAATTTTAACAAAATTGGCTAAAAGATAAGAAGTTTAGAAAATTGAGAATTGAAATACATTCCGACAAACCATTTGACGAAAATTGGTGATGTCCAATTTCTGCCAGACCGTATGGCTGAATTTGAGCATTTGTTTTTTTTTTTTTTTTTGGGATTGTGTTTTGGCTTTTGGTTTACTTCGATTTAGTTTATCTTTTTGTTTGATTGATTTGGTTTAAATTTTTAGTTTAGTTTAATCTATTAGTTAATTTGTTATTATCTATAATAATTATATATGAACTAATAGATTTTATTATTATCTATAGTAACAAATATATATATATATATATATATATATATATATATATATATATATGTGTTGTGGTTGTGTGGTGTGTGTGTGTGTGTGTTATATAGTGTTAATAACTAATTAATTAGTTTGTGGTTATTAATTAATTAATTATTTTATATACAAATTAATTTGTGTATAAGTACATCTATATTTATTTGTATAATAACTAATTAATTAGTATAGATAATAACACGTTAATATAGATATAACAAATTAATATATTAGTATACAAATAACTATAGGTAACAATAAATTAATATACAAAAATAAAAACTAATATATACAAATTAATATTAGTATACAAATAAATATATAATATATACAACTAAATATAAATATGGATAAAAATGATTAATATATACAAATTAATATAAAAATTATCATTTATTTTTTTATACATTTATTTAAATATAACAAAATATTAGTTAATATACAAATTAATATAAAAAATTAAATAAATAATAATTTTATATAAAATTAAAAAATAAAATATTATAAAAATATTTGAATATTAATTGTATAATTTAAATAAATGTATAAAAATAAATAAATAAATAATTTGTATATATTAATTTGAATAATTAATTGTATATATTAATTCATTTTTATCATATTATATTAGTGCATAATTATATATTATGTATAATAATATTAATTGTATATATTAGTTTTTATTTTGTATATTAATTTATTGCTATCTATAATTATTGTACTAATAATTAATTTGTATCATCTATATTAAACATGTTATTATCTATACTAATTAATTAGTTATTAAAACAAAAAAATATATGTACTTATACACAAATTAATTTGTATATATAAATAAATTAATTAATTAAAATTATACCACAAATTAATTAATTAGTTATTATATAACACACAAAACATATATATATATATATATATATATTATATATATATATATATATATATATATATATATATAATATATATATAATTTATTATTTGTTACTATAGATAATAATAAAATCAATTAGTTCATATATAATTATTATAGATAAAACAAAAACTAATAGATTAAACTAAACTAAACTTTAAACCAAATCAAACAAAAAGATAAACCAAACCGAAGTAAAAAAAAAAAAAATCAAATGCTCAATTTAGCCATACGGTCTGGCGAAAATTGGACACGCCTAATATCAGCCAGACGGTTTGTCGGAATGTATTTTCATTCTCAATTTTTCAAACTTCTTATCTTTTAGCCAATTTTATTAAAATTTGTATCGTTCAAACAAATTTTCTGAAAAAAATGTAAACATAAATATGCTAATAATTTTGTATATAAATTAGAACAATATGTACTATGGGCCCTTTTGACACGAAGTTATGTGGTAAGTGGTTAGTATGTTAGAGTAGTATATGTGAGACTCGTCTCACTGTACGATATTTTATACAGATACGTATTTGTGATGTATTTCGTATTTTCTTGATTTTTGCAATGTTTTAAAAAATTTCAACTTATAGATTTCTCCTTGATCGGCATACCGCCAGTATACTCGTGCATACCGACGGCATGCATGTCACTCCCATTTTTCGTTATACGTATTTTCAGTATACGTGTAGGAATTCTGACATTTGTCAGGCGACCCGTGTTTTGACTGTCTTTCTTAGCCTGGCCTTGGTTAATCTTAACTTAGTTTAATTTAGTTTGGTTCAACTTGGTATGGCTTGGTTTGGGTTGGTTTAGATGAGAAGAGTTTTGTATAAAAATCAACTTCTCTCTCTTCTCTCTCTTCATTACTTCATTTATTCTCTCATCCTTCTTCATTTACTCCTTCCCCAACCCTGGCAAGTACATCTTGCCAAATCTTGAACCATTATTATTTTGCCATTTTGTTGTTTATTATCTTCTAAACTTGAAGTTTTCGGTTTTGATGGTTACATTTTGTAGATCCAAATTGTAACTTTTTTTGTTTTCTTGGTTTTGATCTTAAACTCTGTTATTTTCGAAAATAAGGGTTCCATGTTGTAGAAAATTTATTCTACCCAATTTGGCTTTTGAACCACTTGATTTCGATTTATTTTGAGTTAGTTATGCCGTTTTTTCGTGTTTATGGGTTCCCCACACTTTTGGTGATGTCGGGATGATGAACAGTGCCGCCCGCAGCGTTTTTGCCTTGCGCGCACCTTACGCCGTGGGCATTTTTGCCACGCACGCGCAGCGCAACTAACACGTCGCGCATCCGCGCGCCGTGCTTGTGCGCACCTTAGTCGTGGGCATTTTTGCCTGCGGGCGCTGTGCAACTTGGGCGTCGCGGTCCGCTCGTCGTGCTTGCTCAAACCTTGCTCGTGGCATTTTTGCCGCGCGCGTTGCGAACTTGCACGTTGCGCGCCTGCGCGCCGTGCTGCTCGCACCTTGCGCGATTTTCTGTCGCACGTCCGGGCGTCGGCTTGCTCGCACCTTGCGTCGTGGGCATTTTGCCCACGCGGTAGTGCATTTTGCACGCAGTGCGCAGTCCGTGCACCGTACATACGCACCTTGCGCCGTGGACATTTTTGTCCGTGCGTGCAGTGCGCGTGTGCGTTTGCCTGGAATGGTTGTTTTGCTTGTTTAAGTTGTTTTGTTGCTAGAATCTTGAAAAACTCAAACATAAAAGTTGTAGATCTTTGTCTTGGCTTCAAGATCTTCTTGTTTACCTTAATTGGAGTTCATATGCGACTGACAATTTCAATCATAGTTTGATGTTTTGGCATATTTTCTATACTTGGTCGTTTTTTATATTTCTTCGACTGTAATAAATTCTTAACATGATTAGATGATTCGTATAGTTAAAGAATGATTGTACACCCATTACACTTGATACTAGCACATGTTCAATTAGTATTTATGTCTGTACTTATTTATTTATTCCTTCTCACATGCCATGATATGCTTTCCTTTCGAATTCTTTCATATGCTATGATATGTATTCATGCCTTCCCAGATTTATTGTACTTTGCAGTCGATGCCATGTCTAGAATTTTTTTGTTATGGCTCATCGTAGCGCATCCATTTTGCATGTCTTCTTTGCTTACTAGATAGCGGTCCATGGCGCATCATGTTACATGTCTTCTTTGATTACTAGATAGTGGCCCGTCGTGGCGCACTCATATACATATCTTTTTACTAACTAGATTAGTGACCTGTCGTGGTGCACTATTGTACAGTCTTCCTTGCTTATGATAGTGGCAAGTCATGGCGCACTCCCTGTTTTCTCTATAGTGGGCTCGTCGTAGTGCACTCCTAGCTTCCAGCTTATTAGTTTTTTTCTTCTTGTGGCTTGTTATAGTGCACATTCTTGCTTTTGTCCATCTTATATCATGTCTAGGATGGATTCTGCGGAATGCCACACCCCAATCCAACAAGAAAATGTTAAGGACTAAACACTAGCTTGATTATCTAGATCATTGAAAGGAGAAAATTTTCCAGTTACCTGCAAGCCCTTTATCTCGGCCCCAACCTGAATGGATTTTGGAGCTATCTGTCAAAATGAGCACACTTCCAGCGCAACCATCGAGTGTTTCAGCTATTATATATTTTAGGGTACATTTGTCTCCTGGACGATGTACCCACTATTAGATCTTATGATACATTTGTCTTCCGGGCGGTGTATCCACCATTACTTTCTCTTTTTTTGGCCTGGAAGTCGGTAGTCTGCAGGGCAAGTAACTGGATTGGATTTCTCAAAAGTGCTATGTAGTAATTAAGATTGTGATAACCTTAGTTAGCTAATGTATAAAGCCGTACTCATTACTTGGCCGTGATTGTTGTATGGAGTTCAGTCTAGTCTAGTTTTGTCTAGACAATGTCTGTTGTTTATTTTAGTACATTATTGTTTACGCTTTACTTTTGTCGAAAGATTAGAAACTAAGTTCTATTCGGAGAGATGGTTTACAACCCCGGTCCTTTTTTGGTTTACGGGTTATAACTTGGGTTCTGGAAAGTTTCTAAGTTATCTATCATTTGTCGTTCTAATAGTTCTTACATACTCACATGTCCTCAGTTATCTAACATGCTTACATGTCCCAGTTATCTAACATACTCGCATGTCCAGTTATCTAACATGCTCACAGTCCCAATTATCTTACATGATCACATGTACCATTCTCTACATGCTTACATGTTCAGTTATCTCACATGCACATATTTTCTTTTATCTTACATGTCCATAGTTTACATTATGTCACATGTATTTGGTCACGTCCCAAAACTAGAATACTGGTAAGTAGGGACGGACCAGACCGCTACGTAATACAAAAGTACTCCAGTACTTGAAATAACGTATAGCTGTCAAGACATGGGGTTATTACTACAAGCAACAGTCATCCTAGGTCAAGCAATCCTATGTATCTTAATCACAGACAAATATGCAAAGTACAAGAATTATGATCATCAGACATAAACAAGAAGTATGATCATCAAACATAACTAGCATAGCACGGTTATAGACAAATAAGCAAATGCTGATCGAGACTCGTGCACTACCATGCACTCACCTCGAGAATGGAAAAAATAATAAACAAAGCAACTGGAGCATAGGGAAAATAATGTAACATAATGTAATAATGGACTTGTAAGGTAAAAGGACATGTGAACGTGTGATAACTGAACATGTGAGCATGTAGAGAAATGGTACATGTGAGCATGTGAGATAACTGGGACATAGGCGCATGTGAGACTATATAGAGAAATAATAAGATATGACTTAGGAACTATTCCGGAACTCAAGTTACAACCCGTAAACCAAATAGGACCGGGTTGTATCCTTTTCCTGAACAATCCGGACACTGCCTAAACAAACTAGACTGGACTGGACTATACACAATCACGGCCAAGCAATGAGTACGGCTTTATACATTTAACTAGGGTTATCACAAGCCTAGTTACTAACAAGATATACCCTTGAGAAATCCAATCCAGTTACCTGTCTGCAGACTACCCGAATTATCCAGGCCAAAGAAAAAAACAAAAAGTAATGGTGGATACACTCGGGAGACAAATGTATCCTAAGATCTAATAGTGGGTACATCGCCCAGAAGACAAATGTACCTATAGAACCATACACAAGGTGCAACACTCGACGGTGCGCTGGAAGTGTGCTCATCATGACAGATAGCCAAATCCATTCAGGTTGGAGCCGGGACAAAGGACTTGCAGGTAACTGGAAATTCTTCCATCCAATGATCTAGATAATCAAGCTAGTTGTTTAGTCCTTACATTTTCTTGTGGATTATAGGTGTGACATTCCACAGAATCTATCCTAGACATGATATGCAAGAGTTGACAATACAGAAGTGCACTATAATAAGCCACAACAAAAAATATATAAGCTAGAAGATAGGGGGCACTACGACGAGCCACTATAGAGAAAGAGAGAGGTCATGACAGGCCACTATCATGTAAGCAAGAAAAGACATGTCAAGAGTGCACCACGACGGGGTCACTATCTAGTAAGCAAAGAGACATGTAATATGAGTGCGCCACGATGGAATTATCTAGTAAGCAAAAGGCATGTGTCAAGAG
>JANAVB010016191.1:547605-660956 GCA_029216955.1 Iris pallida | reverse complement strand
AACAAAGCGATAAGAAACAAAATCATGTCAAGAATAAAGCCTAAAAACTGAGATGCTGATCGCAATTGCGATGAAAATGGAACGGTTAGAACAGCTCCCATTCTTTCAAGTGTAAACTAAACAAGATGATATCGAACTTTAGTACCAACAATTCCTAAAATCTCCATATCCTGATGCAGATGTCATATCCTGAATCTCAACCAAACCAAAGAAAGTGTCCATACCCATATCGACAAACAAAAATGGTTAGGAAAGAATATTCGGTGTTTAATATTCATCACGATGGTGAGAATGAGAAAGATCATGATAGAATAAGACATGATAGTTAAAAAATGAGTGCTTTGTATCGCAAGATATGTTTGTAGTTTAAACAATTTCCATAAAACAATATGACCAGCGAGTTTTAAGAATTGAAGTATGAAGCAATTTAAAGAAAAAACATGTCCAAAATAACATTTAGATCTGTAAGTGGCAAGAACATTCAAGAAGCGAGAGGTGACAACAATTGAGGATAAGAATGGTTGGGACACGTGCAGCGCTGCCAAATGGTCTTACAGGGAGGAGCAACAATAAATTAAGTAACATAAGATAGGCTTAAACAAAGTTGAAGTAAAGCAACAGAGAAGATAGCATTTTGTTACAAAGGACATGACCCTAAAAAAGTTTAGGATAGAGGGATTTGGTTTTTAAGATCACAATGAAGGTTTAACACGATATAGCCACAACCGAACAAACAAAATTCATTATTGTAGTCAACAACAAGTATAGAGATCAGAAGACCTTATCGCAAATAAGGTGGAATAGAATGAAACAGTAAACGGGTATAGTATTTCGGAAGAGGATTCAGCAGAATTACAGCAGGGCGGACTGCCTGCAACATCAACCCTGTGCGATATGGCAACTATGTTTCCACTCGGATTTAACTTCCTCACATACACATGAATCAGCTTTTAAAAACCGTTGAATTAAAACAAACATAACAAGAAGGGAGTAACTTCGGTGCAAGAAAAATCTACAAATTAAATAGTCAATTGCCAATAGTATAAATTCCAATTTTGTTTAAACAACCATCTCTCACTATGTGCTAAACTTAAGAGTGCATCTAGGTGTAAGTGGCTTAAATATAGCATCTCTCACTATGTGCTAAACTTAAGGGTGCATCTAGGTGTAGGTGGCTTAAATATAGCACCTCTTTGAACTATTGTATGCCATTCTCAGTAGAGAATTTCATGTCAACATCAACCTGTGGGTTTATTGGATAATGGGGAACTCAAAAGTATGGTAGGTCTATAGAACGAGAATGTGACACAACTGATAAGGTATCACAGTCTATTGGAAAAAAGTCTCTATCCGTTAAAGAGTTCCAAGCATGGATTTAATGTTAGAAATTTGGTGTTGGGTAAGTACGGCACAGGGAATATATATTAATATATATATATAGATATAATATATATATAGTCAATCAGTTAGCATGAACAAGAAAATATTTTAAGACAGAAATATATATATATATATATATTATATATATATATATATAAGTCAATCAGATTAGCATGAACAAGAAAATATTTTAAGACAGATCAAAGTGTTGAAGCCAGGAACCCGTTACCCAAACTGGTAAAGTATTTCATATTGTACAGAATCTCAACTGCTACTCATATAGGCAGAATGAGTTATCAAGGCATTTTGGAGGATTAAATATCCAGAGTAAAATGCTCACCATTTAATGAAGGGTACGTCTAATATAGACTTTGTTAAATTTAATGTTACACTGGTACCATAATTCTCCTATGTACATCTCATACACGGACATGGTTCTGTTTAGTAGAGAAATAGTGAAATTAGGCTTTCACCAATACAATGGACAGTCCAGAAACTAATATAAACCTAGGCTTTCACCAATACAATGGACAGTCCAGAAAACTAATATAAACCTACACAATAAGGATCCAACAAAGCAAAATATGATTGGAATTTGACAGCAAACAGCTTTAGATTGCAATTTGTTGGGGTCAATATGATCTGAATTTGACAAATAAAAAAAAATTGACAGTGTAATCCTATATAACAATCTCAACTACAACTAAAGTTTAACAAAAATAAATAGAAATATGAATTCCTTATGCCACAGTACGTACATGACGCACGAGGCCCATAGATGTTGGCATGTCTGAATATATTTTGGAGTGTTCTGTGTCGTGTCCAAACTTGTTATTGCACCAATTTTTGGAGGCTTCGGCTTCGCACTTCCTACCCAAGTAATAAGAGGCCCCTAGAAATGTGTGATTTTGCTAAATCAACAAATATACTACATGAGAAACAAAAAAAACTTAATCCATCGGAATTCTCGGTGGAATTGAAATTCTCAAAATTCCTGTCAAAGATCAGATTCGGAAGTTAAGATTACTAAACTTGCACATTCCAGTTTATTTGAATTTAAAGGGCATATGTTAATATATTAGAATTATCAGTGAATCGAAATTATCAAATTCCTAAAGGTAGATAATTCTAAAATTAAGATTAGAATAATTCACTCATCGAATCAATTCAGTAATTCTACACTGACAGATAAAATTGAGAGTAGCTATAATCTGAACCAACCATCAAATTAATGATCAAATGACATCATCGCAAAGTAATAAACACCATAGTTTTGAAACATGAAACTAATCTAACACACAATTATGCCAGAATTAAAACAAAACAATGCCCAAAATCTCTCATTTTTCTCCTCCGTATCAAAACCCTAATTTTACCGAACGGAAGAACGCCGAGTACTCACTCACCCTGGGCCTTGTTGTAGACGTAGGTGAGCCCGCACTTCCCGCAATAGTGACGGTCAAAGTGGTTCGCCATGAACGTACCCGCGCCGCACTCGGCGTTGGGGCACTCCTTCCTGAGCCTCTGCACCTTCCCGGAGTCGTCGACCTTGTAGAACTGGAGCACCGCAAGCTTGACCTTCTTCTTCTTGTGCTTGATCTTCTTGGGCTTGGTGTAGGTCTTCTTCTTCCTCTTCTTGGCCCCTCCCCGGAGGCGGAGGACGAGGTGGAGCGTCGACTCCTTCTGGATGTTGTAGTCGGCGAGGGTCCGGCCATCCTCGAGCTGCTTCCGGCGAAGATGAGCCGCTGCTGGTCGGGAGGGATCCCTTCCTTGTCCTGGATCTTGGCCTTCACGTTGTCGATGGTGTCAGAACTCTCCACCTCGAGGGTGATGGTCTTCCCGGTTAGGGTTTTCACGAAGATCTGCATCTTCGCTACTTCTTGTTCTCTTCTTCTTCCCGCCGCTGAGGTTAGGGTTAGGGTTAGGGTTTCAAAGATAGAAACTGAGGGGTATTTATAAGTGTCTGTTAGGGTCTATTTTGCAGGCCTATAATGACGGGCCCAAATATGAACGAGTTAGGTCCATCCCTTGTTTTTAAGGGTTATTTACTGACATTTTCTATGTTTCTAATTTATAATAAATTAGCATATGTGCACGTGGCTTGCACGTATTTTAATATTTTTTTAATTAGTTTAGGAAGACTTTTTAGGAAGATCAAAGGTAGTCTTCCTAATTACTAAGTTGTCCTTATTAAAATTAATGAACTATTTTTAATTAGTATAAGTATGTAAGGGTATTTTTGAAATTTAAAAGTTTCACAATCTAAGTTTTCCTATTATATAGTAGAATAGATTAATGAACTATTTTTAATTAGTATAAGTATGTAAGGGTATTTTTGGAATTTAAAAGTTTCACCATCTAAGTTTTCTTATTATATAGTAGAATAGATATAGTAGAATAGATTAATGAACTATTTTTAATTAGTATAAGTATGTAAGGGTATTTTTGGAATTTAAAAGTTTCATCATCTAAGTTTTCCTATTATATAGTAGAATAGATACACTAACATCCTCTCTTCTTTATATTTTTTTAAAATAGAGATGGTCAGTGTAAATTTTTTTTACACAAATTACAAAAGTTAGGAATGATATGTGTATTTAACACAAAACATAGGGGGTTACACTGTAGTTATTTTTAAACTAAGGTCCGCGTAATAAACACAAAATATATGGGTGTCAGTGTAAATAACCCTTATTTTATTTGGTAAGGTTGTGTTTGGTTGAAGTTCTTATTTTTGTAAATTGCAGTCTTAAGCTACTGAAAAGGTTTGTGATTTTTTTTTTTTCATTTTTTTTTTCTTTTTAAAGGAGTCCAAGATTATTGGGTAACTCTTATTATAAGTATTTAAAAATGAATTTTGAAACATTGTTTGACAATAGACTTTCGCTTGCTAACAATTTTTTTTGCACCTTTTTGAAAAGTAATAGCAATTCCAAACCAGGGCCGGCCCTGGCTCAAGGCAGTCAGGACGATCGTCCAGGGCCTGCGAATCATGAGGGCCCAAAAGAATAAAGAAAATTTGTTGAAAGATACAAATTTTAACAAAATTGGCTAAAAGATAAGAAGTTTAGAAAATTGAGAATTGAAATACATTCCGACAAACCATTTGACGAAAATTGGTGATGTCCAATTTCTGCCAGACCGTATGGCTGAATTTGAGCATTTGTTTTTTTTTTTTTTTGGGATTGTGTTTTGGCTTTTGGTTTACTTCGATTTAGTTTATCTTTTTGTTTGATTGATTTGGTTTAAATTTTTAGTTTAGTTTAATCTATTAGTTAATTTGTTATTATCTATAATAATTATATATGAACTAATAGATTTTATTATTATCTATAGTAACAAATATATATATATATATATATATATATATATATATATATATATATGTGTGTGTGTGTGTGTGTGTGTGTGTGTGTGTGTTATATAGTGTTAATAACTAATTAATTAGTTTGTGGTTATTAATTAATTAATTATTTTATATATACAAATTAATTTGTGTATAAGTACATCTATATTTATTTGTATTAATAACTAATTAATTAGTATAGATAATAACACGTTTAATATAGATAATAACAAATTAATATATTAGTATACAAATAACTATAGGTAACAATAAATTAATATACAAAATAAAAACTAATATATACAAATTAATATATTAGTATACAAATAAATATATTAATATATACAACTAAATATAAAATATGGATAAAAATGAATTAATATATACAAATTAATATATAAAAATTATTCATTTATTTATTTTTATACATTTATTTAAATATATACAAATATATTAGTTAATATACAAATTAATATAAAAATTAAATAAATATATAATTATTATATAAAATTAAATAAATAAAAATATTTATAAAAATATTTGAATATATTAATTGTATATATTTAAATAA
The DNA here is from genome assembly GCA_029216955.1 of Iris pallida. NCBI lineage: Eukaryota > Viridiplantae > Streptophyta > Magnoliopsida > Asparagales > Iridaceae > Iris > Iris pallida. The sequence continues at coordinate 655,659 of JANAVB010016191.1, read as the reverse complement.
ATGTATAAAAATAAATAAATAAATAATTTGTATATATTAATTTGAATATATTAATTTGTATATATTAATTCATTTTTATCATATTTTATATTTAGTTGCATATATTAATATATTTATTGTATACTAATATCTTAATTTGTATATATTAGTTTTTATTTTGTATATTAATTTATTGCTATCTATAATTATTTGTATACTAATATATTAATTTGTTATCATCTATATTAAACATGTTATTATCTATACTAATTAATTAGTTATTAAAACAAATAAATATATATGTACTTATACACAAATTAATTTGTATATATAAATAAATTAATTAATTAATTACTTATACCACAAATTAATTAATTAGTTATTATAACACACACAAACATATTATATATATATATATATATATATATATATATATATATATATATATATATATATATATATATATATATATATATATAATTTATTTATTTGTTACTATAGATAATAATAAAATCAATTAGTTCATATATAATTATTATAGATAAAAACAAATTAACTAATAGATTAAACTAAACTAAAACTTTAAACCAAATCAAACAAAAAGATAAACCAAACCGAAGTAAAAAAAAAAAAAAAATCAAATGCTCAATTTTAGCCATACGGTCTGGCGAAAATTGGACACGCCTAATATCAGCCAGACGGTTTGTCGGAATGTATTTTCATTCTCAATTTTTCAAACTTCTTATCTTTTAGCCAATTTTATTAAAATTTGTATCGTTCAAACAAATTTTCTGAAAAAATATGTTAAACATAAATATGCTAATAATTTTGTATATAAATTAGAACTAATATGTACTATGGGCCCTTTTTGACACGAAGTTATTGTGGTATAGTGGTTAGTATGTTAGAGTAGTATACTTGTGAGACTCGTCTCACTGTATCGATATTTATATACAGATACGTATTTTGTGATGTATTTCGTATTTTCTTGATTTTTGCAATGTTTTAAAAAATTTCAACTTATAGATTTTCTCCTTGATCGGCATACCGCCAGTATACTCGTGCATACCGACGGCATGCATGTCACTCCCATTTTTCGTTATACGTATTTTCAGTATACGTGTACGGAATTCTGACATTTGTCAGGCGACCCGTGTTTTGACTTGTCTTTCTTAGCCTTGCCTTGGTTTAATCTTAACTTAGTTTAATTTAGTTTGGTTCAACTTGGTATGGCTTGGTTTGGGTTGGTTTTAGATGAGAAGAGTTTTGTATAAAAATCAACTTCTCTCTCTCTCTCTCTCTCTTCATTACTTCATTTATTTCTTCATCTTCTTCTTCATTTACTCCTTCCCCAACCCTTGGCAAGTACATCTTGCCAAATCTTGAACCATTATTATTTTGCCATTTTGTTTGTTCTATTATCTTCCTAAACTTGAAGTTTTCGGTTTTGATGGTTACATTTTTGTAGATCCAAATTTGTAACTTTTTTTGTTTTCTTGGTTTTGATCTCTTAAACTCTGTTATTTTCGAAAATTAAGGGTTCCATGTTGTAGAAAATTTTATTCTACCCAATTTTGGCTTTTGAACCACTTGATTTCGATTTATTTTGAGTTAGTTATGCCGTTTTTTCGTGTTTATGGGTTCCCCACACCTTTTGGTGATGTCGGGATGATGAACAGTGCCGCCCGCAGCGTTTTTGCCTTGCGCGCACCTTACGCCGTGGGCATTTTTGCCCGCACGCGCAGCGCAACTAACACGTCGCGCATCCGCGCGCCGTGCTTGTGCGCACCTTACGTCGTGGGCATTTTTGCCTGCGGGCGCTGTGCAACTTGGGCGTCGCGCGTCCGCTCGTCGTGCTTGCTCAAACCTTGCGTCGTGGACATTTTTGCCCGCGCGCGTTGCGCAACTTGCACGTTGCGCGCCTGCGCGCCGTGCTTGCTCGCACCTTGCGCGATTTTCTGTCGCACGTCCGCGCGTCGTGCTTGCTCGCACCTTGCGTCGTGGGCATTTTGCCCACGCGCGTAGTGCATTTTGCACGCAGTGCGCAGTCCGTGCACCGTACATACGCACCTTGCGCCGTGGACATTTTTGTCCGTGCGTGCAGTGCGCCCGTGTGCTGTTTGCCTGGAATGGTTGTTTTTGCTTGTTTAAGTTGTTTTGTTGCTAGAATCTTGAAAAACTCAAACATAAAAGTTGTAGATCTTTGTCTTGGCTTCAAGAATCTTCTTGTTTTACCTTAATTGGAGTTCATATGCGACTGACAATTTCAATCATAGTTTTGATGTTTTGGCATATTTTCTATACTTGGTCGTTTTTTATATTTTCTTCGACTGTAATAAATTCTTAACATGATTAGATGATTCGTATAGTTAAAGAATGATTGTACACCCTATATACACTTGATACTAGCACATGTTCAATTATTATTTTATGTCGTGTACTTACTTTTATTTATTCCTTCTCACATGCCATGATATGTCTTTCCTTTCGATTCTTTCTTATATGCTATGATATGTATTGCCATGCCTTCCCAGATTTATTGTACTTTGCAGTCTATGCCATGTCTAGAATTTTTTTGTTATGGCTCATCGTAGCGCATCCATTTTGCATGTCTTCTTTGCTTACTAGATAGCGGTCCGTCATGGCGCACTCATGTTACATGTCTTCTTTGATTACTAGATAGTGGCCCGTCGTGGCGCACTCATATTACATATCTTTTTTACTAACTAGATAGTGACCTGTCGTGGTGCACTATTGTACATGTCTTTCCTTGCTTACATGATAGTGGCAAGTCATGGCGCACTCCCTGTTTTCTCTATAGTGGCTCGTCGTAGTGCACTCCTAGCTTCCAGCTTATTATGTTTTTCTTCTTGTGGCTTGTTATAGTGCACATTCTTGCTTTTGTCCAGTCTTATATATCATGTCTAGGATGGATTCTGCGGAATGCCACACCCAGAATCCAACAAGAAAATGTTAAGGACTAAACAACTAGCTTGATTATCTAGATCATTGAAAGGAGAAAATTTTCCAGTTACCTGCAAGCCCTTTATCTCGGCCCCAACCTGAATGGATTTGGAGCTATCTGTCAAAATGAGCACACTTCCAGCGCACCATCGAGTGTTTCAGCTATTATATATTTTAGGGTACATTTGTCTCCTGGACGATGTACCCACTATTAGATCTTATGATACATTTGTCTTCCGGGCGGTGTATCCACCATTACTTTCTCTTTTTTTGGCCTGGATAAGTCGGGTAGTCTGCAGGGCAAGTAACTGGATTGGATTTCTCAAAAGTGCATATGTTAGTAATTAAGATTGTGATAACCTTAGTTAGCTAATGTATAAAGCCGTACTCATTACTTGGCCGTGATTGTTGTATGGAGTTCAGTCTAGTCTAGTTTTGTCTAGACAATGTCTGTATTTGTTTATTTTAGTACATTATTGTTTACGCTTTACTTTTGTCGATAAATGATTAGAAACTAAGTTCTATTCAGGAGAATGGTTACAACCCCGGTCCTTTTTTGGTTTACGGGTTATAACTTGGGTTCTGGAAAAGTTTCTAAGTTATCTTATCATTTGTCGTTCTATATAGTTCTTACATACTCACATGTCTCAGTTATCTAACATGCTTACATGTCCCAGTTATCTAACATACTCGCATGTCCAGTTATCTAACATGCTCACACGTCCCAATTATCTTACATGATCACATGTACCATTTCTCTACATGCTTACATGTTCAGTTTATCTCACATGTTCACATATTTTCTTTTATCTTACATGTCCATAGTTTACATTATGTCACATGTTATTTGTCACGTCCCAAAACTAGAATACTGGTAAGTAGGGACGGACCAGACCAGCTACGTAATACAAAAGTACTCCAGTACTCTGAAATAACGTATAAGCTGTCAAGACATGGGGGTTATTACTACAAGCCAACAGTCAATCCTAGGTCAAGCAATCCTATGTATCTTAATCACAGACAAATATGCAAAGTACAAGAATTATGATCATCAGACATAAACAAGAAGTATGATCATCAAACATAACTAGCATAGCAACGGTTATAGACAGAAATAAGCAAATGCTGATCGAGACTCGTGCACTACCAATGCACTCACCTCGAGAATGGAAAAAAATAATAAACAAAGCAACCTGGAGCATAGGGTAAATAACATGTAACATAATGTAAACTATGGACTTGTAAGGTAAAAGGACATGTGAACGTGTGAGATAAACTGAACATGTGAGCATGTAAGAGAAATGGTACATGTGAGCATGTGAGATAACTGGGACATAGGAGCATGTGAGAACTATATAGAACGATAATAATAAGATGACTTAGGAACTATTCCGGAACTCAAGTTACAACCCGTAAACCAAATAAGGACCGGGTTGTAATCCTTTTCCTGAACAATCCGGACACTGCCTAAACAAACTAGACTGGACTGGACTCCATACAACAATCACGGCCAAGCAATGAGTACGGCTTTATACATTAGCTAACTAGGGTTATCACAAGCCTAGTTACTAACAAGATATACCCTTGAGAAATCCAATCCAGTTACCTGTCCTGCAGACTACCCGAATTATCCAGGCCAAAAGAAAAAAAAAGTAATGGTGGATACATCGTCCGGGAGACAAATGTATCCTAAGATCTAATAGTGGGTACATCGCCCAGAAGACAAATGTACCCTATAGACATATACAAGGTGCAACACTCGACGGTGCGCTGGAAGTGTGCTCATCATGACAGATAGCTCCAAATCCATTCAGGTTGGAGCCGGGACAAAGGACTTGCAGGTAACTGGAAAATTCTTCCATCCCAATGATCTAGATAATCAAGCTAGTTGTTTAGTCCTTAACATTTTCTTGTTGGATTATAGGTGTGACATTCCACAGAATCTATCCTAGACATGATATGCAAGAGTTGACAATACAAGAAAGTGCACTATAATAAGCCACAACAAAAAATATAATAAGCTAGAAGATAGGGGTGCACTACGACGAGCCACTATAGAGAAAATAGAGAGTGCGTCATGACAGGCCACTATCATGTAAGCAAGAAAAGACATGTACAAGAGTGCACCACGACGGGTCACTATCTAGTAAGCAAAGAAGACATGTAATATGAGTGCGCCACGATGGACCATTATCTAGTAAGCAAAAAGGCATGTGTCAAGAGTGCGCCACTACAGGCCACAACAAAGAAATTCATAAGGCATAGACTGTAAAGTACAATTGATCCGAAAAGGCATGGCAATACATATCATAACATATAAGAAAGAATCGAAAGAAAAGACATGTCATGGCATGTGAGAAGGAATAAAAGTGAGTACGTGTGCTAGTGTTAAGTGTACATAGAGTGTACAATTATTCTTTAATAATACGAGATTATCTAATCATGTTAAGAATTTATTACAGTTGAAGAAAATATTAAAAATGGACAAGTACAGAAAATGTGCCAAAAGATCAAAACTATGATTGAAATTATTAATCGCATATGAATTCCAATTAAGGTGAAACAAGAAGATTCTCGAAGCCAAAACAAATACCTACAACTTTTATGTTTTTAGTTTTACAAGATTCTATCTACAAAATAGCTTAAACGGATAACAACAGTCATTTAGAGTGATTCGTGCACGGGCAAAAGGCGCATGGCACAAGATGTAAGGCGTGCGAGGTGCAAGGTGCACGAGGTGTAAGGTGCACGAGGTGCGCGAGGTGCAAGGTGCACGAGGTGCGCGAGGTGCAAGGTGTGTGGAACAAAAGGTGCGCGAGGTACAAGGTACGCGGACCAAAAGGTGCGCGAGGTGCAAGGTGCGCGAACCAAAAGGTTCGCGAGGTACAAGGTGCACGGACCAAAAGGTGCGCGAGGTACGCGGACCAAAAGGTACACGAGGTGCAAGGTGCACGAGGTGTCATCCCTACCAACAAGTTTTTGGCCATGGAGTTTTAGAAACTTCCAATGTCCATAACTTGGACAAAAGGACTTAAAATTGGGCAAAATAAAGGTCTAAACTGAATGAAATTGAATTCTCTACAACATGGAACAAGTAGTTTTCGAAAATAACAAAGTTTAAGAGATCAAAACCAAGGAAAACCCAAAAAACTATAAACTTAGATATACAAAAATATAACCATCAAAACCAAAATCTCCAAGTTCTAAAGAGGCTTAGAATCAAGTAAGAAAGACAATAGAACAAACAAAATGACAAAATAATAATGTTTAAGATTTGGCAAGATATACTTGCCTTAGTTTGGAGGAGAAAATGAAGAGGAAGAAGATGAAAGGAAATGAAATAATGGAGGAGAGAGAGAGAGAGGAGTTGGATTTTATATAAAACCCTCTCTTCTCAAACCAAACTAAACAAAACCAAGCCCAAGCCAAGTTGAACCAAACCAAACTAAACCAAGTTAAGATTAAACCAAGGCAAGGCTAAGAAAGACAAGTCAAAACACGGGTCACTTGACAAATATCAGAATCCGTATATATACACTGAAAATACGTATAACGAAAAATGGGAGTGACAGGCATGTCGTCGGTATACACTGGTATACTGGCGGTATGCCGATCAAGGAAAAAATCTATAAGTTGGAAAAAATTTAAAACATTCAGAAAACCAAGAAAATACGAAATACAATATAAAATACGTATCCGTATATAAATACCGATATTGTGAGACGAGTCTCACATTACTTACCCTATGCTCCATGTTGTTTTGCTTATTGTCTTTTCTATTATCGGGACAAGTGCATTGGTAGTGCACGAGTCTCGATCAGCATTTACTTATTTCTGTCTCTATTCATTGTTATGTTAGTTATTGCTATTTTTAGTTCATAAGTTTGGCTTTCTTTGTGGTACTTGCTATTGAGGGTCTGACCCCACTGGTTTCACTACCAGAATAAGTCGTTTTAGCGACGCCTAAAGACGTCGCTAAAACGATAAATTTCGTCGCTAAAAATATTTAGCGACGAAATTACCGACGTTTTGGGCTTGTCGCAGAAATATAAGTCGCTGATCTTCAAAACGTCGCCAAATGTCGCAAGTACCGACGTTTACCGACGTATATATACGTCGGTATATTACCGACGTCTACCGTCGTGTCGTCGGTGGATTAGCGACGTGTTTAACGTCGCTACGCGTCGGTAAATTTATCGACGATTACCGTCATGTCGTCGGTGGTTTAGCGACGTGTTAAAAGTTGCTACACGTCGGTAAAATCCTGGGAATTTACCGACGTTTACCGTCGTTTAAATTGTCAGTAAATGTCGGTAATTCCTGGGATGATTACCGACGTGCACCGACGTTTACCGATGTTTTCCGACGTATAAGGACGTCGGTAAACGTCGGTACCCTGGAAAATATTACAGATTTACCGACGTTTACCGACGCAAACTTACGTCGGTGGACGTCGGTAAACGTCGGTAAATGTCGCTAAATCTGCAAAAAAAATAAAAAAAATAAAATACAAAATGTCCATTTCTCAGAATGTCCATTTCTCAGAATGTCCATTTCTACAACAATCACAGATTGTCCAGTTCTCAGAATGTCCATTTCTCACTGTACACAGGTTTCAGTCCCTATAACCAAGTCTACAACAATCACACAACAACAAGTATCCAAATAACCAAGTCTACAACAATCACACAACAACAAGTATCCAAATAGCCAGGTCTACACCAAATAACAAAGTCTACAACCAAATAACCAAAGTCTACAACCAAATAACCAAAGTCTACACACAACCAACAAATAGAATAGGATCCAAATATCCAAATCTACACAACCAATAAATATCCAAATCACAAACAAAGAATGAAACAAACACAAACAAACAGTCCTAACTAGGACTACTAGGAATCTGGTGCAGGAGGGGCACCGCCGCGACGAAGGGATAAGAACAACTCATACTCCTCAAGTGAAATCGATATCGATGGAGCAGGCAGTGACGTCGGTGGAGTCGGTGTCGAAAAAGAAGGCGGTGGAGGCGGCGGAGTCGACGACGATGAAGGCGCACCCGGAGGACCAACACGCTCCAATGCTGTAAGTCGCTGGTGGTATGAATCCATGATAGATAATATTCTATCACTGCTTTGGACCATCGAATCCTGCGCCAATCTCAGCCTCTCGGCCATGGTCACCTGTCCTGTCTGCAGCTCCGTCACCGTGCGCTCTAACCCTCCAACGGTGCGCTCTGTCCTCTCAGTTGTCTCCATGAGGTCCATAATGTTGCGGTCGAGCGCATCCAATCGTGCTAGCAGCGCAGGATCGTCCGTAGGGTGCTGAGACTGCTCCTCGATCCGTCGTAGCAGGTCGTCACGGAGAGACTCCATCATCTGGTGGACTCGGACAGACTCCTGGGATGGCTGTGGACCATGCACACTAGCAGGAGATGCCCTAGAGGACTGGGTCGCAACTAGGGTGCCATAGGATCCCGTACCGTAGTACGTACCCCTACGGAGTCCACCAGCGGCGGCAATCCACAGCTCGTCCGCCGACGGAGCTTGAGTGGGCTGCGAGGAAGTATCGGCCTCTCCTGCATCAGGTACACTAGCAGCCGCCCGTTCCCGCAGCCTCTGATACTCGGCCTAGAAAGTATGGATAGTACTCTATAATTTCTAATTTCTAATTAATGTACTTATTATTACTAACTACATGAATATTTATTTGCATCATATTTACTAAGTTATATTAAAATTGACACGAAGTATTATATTAAGATAACGTATTGTAATACTTACATAGATCTGCTCGGCCCTCTCGTCGATAAGGTCTTCGCCCTTCCGATGGGTGGCCAGGAAGACGGTCACCATGTCGGCGTTATCGACCTTCCTTACCTGTAATTAAATATATTATCTTAGTAATAATTTATCGGTTTTGCATTAAAATAATATTTCTAAAAGAGGAAGACATACCAGACGGCGGAAATGTTCCGTCATCGGAATCGACCCACCGCACCACTTCGAGGTATGTTGCCTAGCCGCCTTGGCCTTCTCCGACTTCTCCTTGTACCTTGGCTCGTTGAATCGAGCCTTCATCGCATTCCACTGATCAGGGGTGATCCAACCTTGGATCGGCTTTCCGACACGATCACGATCCTTCTGATCATTGATAGCATCGCGGATCAGCTTGGCAGCGACGACAGGAAATATCCCCTCGATAAGCTCGGCCCAGTGCGGTGGATAGAAAAACATATCCTAGAAGAGCACAAACCAAATATTTATCAGTTATATATAATATGCAAAAATTATATGATTCATGTTAAAAGCAAATATATTTTAACCTTGAAGCGCGCAAACCAGAAGGCCTTCCTCTCGTCCGGAGCATCAGAGTAGTTAATCCAAGCACCACCATAATTATGCCTCAGCATGTGGCCTAGACGTCTCTGTACCTCTGGGAGACGATATCTATACAAACATATTATATTCATGAAAAAAAGTTAATTTATGATAAAAATAGAAAGAAAAAAAATTATAAACCAAAACACCTACTTTGTACCGTCGGCCCAGATCTCCGTCCTCCTCTCCTCCGGAGGTGCGCACGCATCATCTGCATGATGCTGGTCGGCCGTCGGCGTTGCCGCCTCGACCGTCGCTGCCTCGGTCGTCGCCGCAACCTCCGCCATCTGCTCATCCGTCTCCATCGTCGTATCAGCAGCAGGAACGCTAGACGGGCGAGCACTCTCAACAGGCCTGGAACTACTCGTCCCAGGAGATATGCCACGTGACGTCGTCCCAGCAGGCCCAGCTACTGTCCGATATGGAGGAGTAATCGGCGACGAGGATCCAGAGCCGGTACCAGTAGGAGGTACCGAAGGAAAACTCCGTCCTCTAGCAGTACCTGTAGGAAGTACCGAAGGATCATGACCTCGTCGTCCCCCTCGGAACGCTCCGCGACGACCTGCCATACCTGATAACAGCATATGATAATACAACAAATAATAGAGACTAGAAATATGAAAGTACAACAAATAATAGAGACTAGAAATATGAAAGTACAACAAAGACAAGATAATAACCAAGACAACATATGATGATACATTCTACAATAAATATCTAAGTCCAGATAATATATTCTAGAAGAAACATCTAAGTTCAGATAAGTATATCTCTCTCAATCATCTTCAGAATAATCATCTTGTTCGTCTTCCTCGACCTCATCTTCCTCTTTCTCCTCATCTTCACTTTCATCTTCGCCTTCGTCGGCTTCGTCTTCCTCTTCGGATAATTCTACATCTTCTACATTATGTGTCGTGTAATACGTAACTTCCGTGGAGTCCACATCAACAATATTGGTTACAAGAGGTAGCTCGTCCTCCTGGTAAGCTTTTTTGTCAACATCAAAAGTATCTCTAGCTTTAGTCTTGTATACTGCCCACCAGTCAGACTTCGTTGCTCCCCGTCTCGGATAAGCTGTGAAGTACACGAGCTGAGCCTGAGTTGCTAGGACAAACAGTTCGTAGCCTTGATATCTACGCTTGTAGTTTATATCCAGAAGACCATGCTTGTCAATTTTCCAACCTTGATTTTCAATCGGATCGAACCAATCACACTTGAACAACACGATCTTTGCAGGTTCTCTGCCATTATTATATGACAACTCCACAATCTCTCGCAAGATGCCAAAGAAATTATTTCCTGGATCGACGTCTTTGTAGTTCGAAGACTTGATACACAAACAACTATTTTTCGTGGAATCAAGATCCAGGAAGCTGTCTCTGATCGGAGCATTTGTCGACTTGAACTGAAAGCCATTGACACAGTAACTTGTCCATATTTTAACAAAAGTAATTGGTCCTTTGGCAAGAGTTCTAATTAATTCAATCTCGGGTGAAATTAGACGATCGACTTGAATATCAAAGAAGCGATAATAAGTTATTTATTGCGCAGTTGCATTAGAAGAGGCCAGTAATTACCGAACTACTTACATATTTGCTCAACCAAGAAGGAAAATGACGTCTCATTTCTTGTTCTAATGCTTCGTCTGTTAGGTAGGATCTAACCAGCCTCAACTCATCATTATATGTGCAGGAAAACAACGAAGCAACCGCCGATTAGTACAATAATATTAGCTTATACTACTACATTAAGATGACGTAAACTCATCATCCTGAGTTACTTACCCCTCTAGCTTCTCCACTTCATCCTCGTCGTAATTGAGTAATACATACAACTGAGCAGCCCTTAGCTCTTCGTCATTCAAATATCTCTTCTTTATTTTCCCCGAAGGCTTTTCGGATGCATTGAATACTTTCAGTATTCCATCATTAAATTCTTGATATCCGTCGTCGTTTCTCGAAGCCCTCGTTCTATTCGTAGCAACATGAGGTTTGAAATAGGATGAGCAAAAATTTGTAATCTCCTCGAGAATATAGGCTTCACAAATAGAACCCTCGACCCGAGCCTTATTTTTCACCTTTCGTTTTAGGTGATTCAAATGTCGCTCGAGCGGGTACATCCATCGATATTCGACGGGTCCACCAACACGTGCCTCGTAGGAAAGATGAATCGGCAAATGCTCCATAGAGTCGAAGAATCTAGGAGGGAACACCCTCTCTAGCTTGCACAGTGTTACCGCAATGTCCTTCTCTTGCTTTTCTAGACGATCAACAAGTAATTTCTTAGAACAAAAGTCCCTGAAGAATATGCTAAGCTCCGTCAATGGATCCCAAACTGCATGCGGTAAGAATTTCCGAAATGCAATCGGAATTAACCGCTCCATGAATACGTGACAATCATGGCTCTTCATACCTGTCAGTTTGTTCTCCTTGAGGTTGACGCATCTTCTCAAGTTCAAAACATACCCATCTGGAAATTTCAGACCTTAAATCCACCTACAAAGCCTCACTTTATCCTCCTTCTCCAGTAAAAAAATTATCTTAGGCTGCTTCAACTTTCCATTCCCGTCCTCTATCAAATACAATGCAGGACGTCTACATATTTCTTCCAAGTCCAATCTAGCCTTTGGATTGTCTTTCGTCTTCCCCTTTACGTCCATTACAGTATTAATTATGTTGTCAAACACATTCTTCTCGATATGCATGACATCAAGGTTATGTCTAATCAGATTGGTGCTCCAATATGGAAGATCCCAGAATATACTCCTCTTCGTCCAGTTATGAGTGCGACCAAATCCGTCACACTTGTAGTCCGTAGCAGGCTGCTCAATAGCTCTTGGTAAATCTTTTACCTCTTCCCATATCGTGTATCCGGGCCACCTTGGCGGGGGATTAGCCTTCTCCACAACGCCAGCACGAAAAGCATTCCTGTTCCTCCGGTACGGATGATCCTTTGGCAGGAATTGTCGATGACAATCGAAGAAGCACGGTTTGCCTCCGTATTTCAAACGGAAAGCCTTAGTCCTGTCCATGCAATACGGACATGAAAGACGACCATGCGTGCTCCATCCAGATAACATTCCATAGGCCGGAAAGTCGTTGATGGTCCACATAAGTGCTACCCGCATCTGAAAATTTTGTTTTCTAGATACATCGTACGTGTTGGAACCTACTTCCCACAGCTGATTCAACTCATCAATCAACGGCTGTAAATACACATCGATGTTCCTTTTCGGATCGTTCGGACCTGGGATAATAACGGTGAGAAACATATACGGAGTCTTCATGCACATCCAAGGCGGTAGATTGTACGGGGTGACGATCACAGGCCAACACGAATACTGGGATCCCGAAAGTCCGAATGGGGTAAAATCGTCGGAGCAGAGACCCAATCTGACATTACGCAGATCAGAAGCAAAATCTGGATACTCTTGATCAAAGTGCTTCCATGCTTCTCCATCAGATGGGTGATCCAACACTCCTTCGGTATGTTTCCGCTTATGCCAACTCATGTTTTCTGCAGTTTCCTTCACCATAAACAACCGCTGCAACCGCGGTGTCAACGACAAGTAGTGCATCGAAGAGGTAGGCTTCCTGGCACCGACAGACTTTTCTCTACCACATGCCTTGTAGCGATTGAAACCACAAAATCTGCAGGCGTCTTCATCCTTGTTGTCTTTGTAGTACAACATGCACCCGTTGCGACAGGCATCGATTTTTTCGTATCCCATCCAGAGCGATCTAACCATCCTCTTAGACCGGTAGAAGTCTTTAGGCAACTTCGCACCCTCTGGCAATATTTCTATAAGCAACTCCATAAGACGGTTGTAGCAATCTTGCGACATGTTAAAATCGGACTTGATGCTCAACAATCTTGTAACCACCTCCAAAGGTGAATAATCCTCACAACTAGGATATAATAGAGTCCTTGTATTTCCAGCAACTTCATGAACTGTGCAGCATCGGAGTTCGGTGCCTCCTCAGGTGCATCATGATCATCCGGATCGAAACTAGGCCTGGCCGTGTCGAAAACCATGTTCACCAACCCATCGTCGTAAGGAGCGTTGTTGTGGACATCCACATAAGGCTCGTACTCCGATGCTAAAGACACAAGTTCTCCGTGCTCGCTCCACTGATAGTAATTCGACGTAAAACCCTTCGAGTATAAATGATACGTGACATCCACTTCTGGATGATATTTCAAGTTGCGACATCTCACACACGGACACTTAATTTTGGTACCGTCCATGTACTGAGGGAACGCCTTGGCAAACTGCAGGAACTGGTGTACACCCTCTATGAATTCATTCCGCACACCGCACATGTCATCAGGATGACGGTTGTACATCCACGAACGATTTTGCAGATAGTAATTCAGCTCCATATCCATTTGAGGATAATTCTGTAAGATAGATACAAGCACATCGTTGAAACACATGCATATGAATGTATCTATCCTCTTTATCACATAGGGACTAATATTGTTATATTGAGATAAGTCTAGTATGTTACCCTGATAGAAAATAGTTCATGTGTTATGGTACCTCTAGTGTAGGTGTCTGGATATCTAAATCGAATGACACAAAGTTGAATCGGACATCTTGAGGATATCATACATACCAATCTGAACTAAAGGTAATAAGAAGTATAACTGGTACAAAAAATTGATCAGTACACAATGTGAACAGGTAAGTAACTAAAGATTTGTACATTAGCCCATATACTAACTAAATGACTGAACAACATATATTAAGGATTTAGATCCAAAAGTGTATTGGATAGAACAACATCAAGTAAAGTCATTACTTTAAAATGGTCAGGACAATCTAGGAAAGATTGAATGTATGCTCATGATCCCAATCAACATAGGGACAGAACCACATCTAGTCTGATCGTACAGGGAATGAAGGACAATGTGAAGTTAATCCATCTGATGCCAACATTCAAGGCTCTGATACTGAAGTTTTTAGGGTATCAGTCGACTGCTACCATCTAGGGTGCCTAATATAAAATGGATTGAAACATAATAAAGTTGGGATAGAGCCAAAACACTACTAAAGCAAGTTAGGACTGAACAACATCTAACCACCGATACCAAGTGTCACCATAACATCTGATACTAGCAATGGCCAAACTCAGAAAGGGATTGTTCATTAGCCTATCCATTAGTTACATAACTGAACTGAAATATATGTAAAGAATTGACTAATGTCTAAGCTAAGGGTAGGATATGCATCTCTGATACACGAGGGTATCAGTAATGTAAGCAAAATAGAGGGGGTACAGGTTGTGACTCAAGTGAGGATGCAGGACATGCATCTACTAGGCTCGGCTGAAACCTATAGCAGGATTGAGCCACTGTGCACTTAGGGGGTTGTAGGCTGCGATATCTAGTCGAAATTACATATCAAATCCAACTGACTGCACAAGCTAAACTGTAACACCCCAGTCCCAAAATACGTAGGACTAGGAACGTAGACATGCCAGCTGTATTCATACGAAGTATACTCCAATATATGGAAGCCTCGTATAAATACATAAGCTATAAAATGCAGTAGAACCATAACTAATCTCATCTACACAAAATAAATGAATAGAAGATCTCATATAATCAACTATGAAATTGTCATTTGGTACATGTAGTTGGGCGGAGACAAATCCACTACCAACTATGAAAAGAAATATACAACAAAAGAAAGATTGGGCGAGCGAAGCGAAGACGATCCAAGTGCAATCATCCTCGAGAAATAGCAATGAATACGGCTAGAGCTAAAGCACCTGCGAAAGACAATAGCACACACCTGACAAGACAACCAGGTCCTCAGAGGGACGTAACAAGACACATAATATTATGCCATATAAACTGAATAAATATCGCTCAAATAAATAAGTAAATCGAATTATAACATGTTCCAATACGCACCTACTGAACGAGCGTACCATCCCCCCAACCAAATAGGGACAGGAGATGGTAAACTAATTCACGGTGACGTATCTTTCCATGCTAATAATCCAATATGGAATCCGGACCCCAACAAGGTTCAATACCTTCTCATCGAAGTAGTAAGTCACACCTACAACCAAACAAGGACAAGATGTGACAAACTAATCCGCGACAAGTTATTGTTCCAAGCCTCGGTCAGATACAAGTACCCAAACCAAAGGTACTCGTACCCAACGGATAAGGGTAGCCTAACCGTTCTAAGTGAATGCAGTTTAAGAACAGTTCATGGTCGCATGACTACCCAGTCAAGTCGAGAAAATACCAATGCAGTACCTCAGTAGCGAGTCACAACACCGTATACTATTTCTCAGTATCGAGCGAGTCTATAGCATACAGTCTACCTATCGTTCCTCGGTAGCGAGCGAGTCTACGATAGATAGGGTGGTAGTCAACTTTCAATCATGTTCTTCCCGTCCAATGCTAACTCTATAACCGCTAAGTCTAACTAGCATGCAGCCTCTATTAGCGGTTATTCCTATCGCACGGCTTGTACGTACTGGTGGCCAGCCAATCACACACTTTCGAGTTCTACATGCGACACACAACTTCGTGGTACAACGTGTCAAGGCCACGAATGCAACACACACAGGTGGTCCCTTAAATCTAGGTTTAATGTGTAAGAAAATAATACATAGCAAAAAGCTGAACAGTAAATTCTAACAGGTTATGCCATGTATCACAGTTTATTTTACATAAAGAAAATAATGAACATGCATGAAATATGAGCTAAAATAATTAAACAGCAAATGGCAAGGTGTCTTGCCTGGTAGGACGTCTGGTGTACTGCAATGATCAATGTGGCACGAACTGCGACTTCAGTGCAACCACTATACATGGAGACCTCGGATGGTGGCACAGACAGTTTCATTGGGTCCAGAAGGGTCAACGTGGTTAGGGTGGACATAAGGTAGTCTCGAATTGGCGAAGGAATAGGAATAAGGGAGTTGAGTCACGGTCGGAAGAATAAGAAAAATTTTGACGAATAATAATTATATGATTTTAGAAAACTAATTTATAATACTTGCAAATATTTTTTTTTATTTGTAAAAATAGTTTCTAGATAAATACTTGAAAAGTATAAAATCGTCTTTAGGCAAACACTTTGATTTTTTTTAAATATGGTTTTTGAGATAGTAAATAAAATCATTTTTTTTTGGTAAAAATTATACGTTTATTAAATACTTAAGAATCGAGAAATTTTTATAAAAAAATAATTAAAACTCTATTTTTCCTTTTACTAGTTAAGATAAAAGAGATAAACAGAAAATAATTTAAGCCAAAATTTTCATTCATAATAAGCTTGGAATATATAATAATAATACTAATAATAAAAAAAACTAAGGATAAATAATACTAATATTAGTATAAGCTTTTAAGAGACATATAAAGTAAATGAAAACAAAATAATAGTAATAATAAAAATAATCTTGTCTAGCTGTCTGTATGTAATAATAATACTGGTAAAAATAATAAATAATAATAATAATAATAGTAATAATAATAACAATAATAATAATATTAAACCAGCAAACTATATTTTAATAATAATAATAATAATAACAACAATTAAACAATAAATAAAAGTAAAAATAAAATAATAATAAAATACGTAAGTCGTTCTCCTCTTTCGAGAAGAACAATGCCTCGGTACAGACCGCTTAAAAAATAAAACAAAAATCAAAGTAACAAGAGTTAGAAAAGGGGAGAGAGAGAGGGGTGAGGAACGGTGAGCGGTGGGCGGTCGGAGAACGGGGAGAGAGGGAGCTGGCTGGTCGGGGCAGAAGAGAGGGCGGAGGCGGGTTGATCGGTCGGCGGGGCTCACCGTCGGACGCGCGAGCACACGACGGAGAGGGGTTTCACGGAGGCGGTCACGGAGGAGACGGCGGAGGCTGGCTCGTCGGCGGGCGGCGAAGGGGGTTCGCGGAGGCGGCGACAAACGGTGTGGGGCGTCGCCGGCGCGGAGGACGCTCGCTCGGCCAGAGCCGAGCGCGGGGGTGGTGGACGGCGGTTCGCCACGAGCGGCTGGTACGAAGACGTGGAGGCTGGGGGCGACGCCAGGCGCGGATCTCGCTGGGAGGTGAGGAGGGGGTTCCAGCGATCGGCGCGACGCGGTGGCGGAGGTAAGGGTTCGTTTCTATTTTGGTTTGTCTTGGGGACACGGCAGGTGGCCGGACACGGCGGAGGAGGAGGAGGTCGGGTTGGTTGTGAGGTGGTGATGGTGCATGGGTCGGATTTGGTGGCTGGGGGCTTTTGCTTGGGGCTCCGGCGATGGCCGTAGGGACGGTGGTGGTGATTCGGCCAGGGTGCAGGAGTCGGGGGCTGACAGTAATGGTGTGGTGGTGTGGTCGGTGAAGGCGAAGGTGATGTCTCGGTGGGGTAGCAGCAGGAAGGTCGGGATGGCAGGACAGTAGCGCAGTAGCGGGGTGCTGGTGTTGGTGTTGGTGTTTCTAGGGTTAGGGGGTTTTCGGGTCTGCGGCCGTTGGCCGGGAGAGGGACTGGATATGGTTAGAATAGGCTTTAGATTAGGAATTGGTATATCGTGTCGGGTTTGTCGACACGTAGAAATAATGTATGTGTAAAGATGGAATAAGAATTTGGATGGACACAGACACGATATACGTAGATTTGTGGTGAAAAATTGCTATGGATGAATAATGAATTGGAGGAGTACCTGCCTATTTATAGGATGTGGAAATTTCTAATTGGATAGAAATTAGAAATATTTAAAACCAAAGTAGATAATTCTCTACTTAATTTAAAATAATGAAATCAATCCAAATCCAATTTTAAATTAAATTCTCCTAGTTTAAATTCAATGGAATAAATCAAATTTCAATTATTTAACTATTTAAATAAATACATAAATTCAAATCAAGGTTTAAATTGTCATGAAAATTTTAAAATATGGTTTCCAAAAATACTATAATATTAATTTTGAAAATACACTATTTATTTAAAATAAACTAATAAATAATTACGAAAATATATGTTTGGACAAATAATATTTACATAGATATACTTTTCTAATATACCATTTTATAGGAAAATTTTATTTATTAATATAACTATATAAATGAAAGGCTTTTCATAATTAAAGTCATAAACTCGAGAATAATAGCTAAAAATAATTTTTGTCTATATTACTTTGAAACTATAAAAATAATAAAATAATGTTTTTCAAAAATATGTATGCTCGCACATATTCGCACTCGACGAGCAACTACGAAAAAATTTCGTGTGCGACGTACAATACGACTATGCGACGTACAATACAAAATTTTAAATAAGTACTAAATTTAATAAATAAAAATAGTAGAAATTTAGGGGTTTTACATAAACAAGCAAAACAGTAAGCAACAAAGGGCATCAATATGAACCCGAGCCTCCCCATGTCCAAATTACATATCAAATTCAACCCAAATAACAAGATACAGCCCACACTATAATTACAGTATATTCAACATAATTAACTAATTATAACTGAAATTAATGCAACAAAATCCAGTCGTGTCCTGTGTCAAAGTATCATGTCCGAAAGAGGGTTATGGTTTACCTAGTCGGGGAGGAGCGGGTCGTCGAGGGGGGAGGGGGTCGCCGGTGGGGAGTTGGAGACGGAGGGGAGCTGGAGACGGAGGGGAGCTTGTCGGCGAGGGGTCGCGGGGTCGGCGAGGGGGTCGGCGGTAAGAGCAGGGTCGCCGAGCCGGGGGGGAGGGTCGCCGAGGGGGGAGGGGAATGCCGAGGGCCGGAGTCGCCGAGGGCTGGGGGAGAGGGGTTTCGGGGTCGGGGTTTCGAAATAATGGGGGGAGAATGAAAACTCAAATCCCTATATTTTCAACTTAGCGACGTCATTATGCAACATCGGTAAATGTCGCTATTATTTGCTATTAGCGACGTCATACCATATACGTCGGTACACGTCGTTATTACTAGTCAAATTAGCGACGTTCACCGACTTATCCTCGACGTATATTTTTTAATACAAAAAGTAGTCGCAATACGTCGCTTTGCGACGTATTATAGTTATGTCGCTAAATTGTTAAATTATAGCGACGTTTCTGTAATGCGTCGCTAAATACGTCGCTAAAATGACTTATTCTGGTAGTGTTTTGTTGGCCAGATCTGATACAGGAGTCCAGAGGATCTTTCGTACCATCTACTCGACGGTGACTACCAGGAGCACCAGAATACCTTAGTGGAATTTTTTATTTCATTCTCTCACTAGTTATGTATATTATTCTTTTGTGGCGTTTAGCCTCCAAGCACGTGTTTAGCTCGTGTTTTGGATCTTGACATTTAGCCTACGGGCCTAAACATGATTTGCGTATTCTAGTCTATGGCTAGAGCTTATCATGTATGACTATTACTCTTGCTAGTTCTTCACTTTGTATTACTAGCTTTATGATCATCCATGTATATATAGTTTGGAACGTTTACTATTTTATGTCTGATGATCATACTTCTTGTACTTTGCATATTTGTCTGTGATTGAGATACCTAGGACTGTTCGACCTAGGATTGATGTTGGCTTGTAGTAGTAATCCCCATGTCTTGACAGCTTATATGTTATTTCAGAGTACTGGAGTACTTTGGTATTATGTAGCTGATCTGGTCCGTGCCTACTTGTCAGTATTCTGGTTCTGGGGCGTGACAATACTGAAGGTCCTTAGTTCAGATCTTGATGGTAATATTATTTAATTTAGTTTTTCTTAGTTTTTAAATTTTTTTACATTATGTATGGGGTTCTATTTTGAAAATTCGTTTCGGATCCCTATGAGCTTAGGGCCGGTCCTGTTCCAAATCAAACATAACATATTACATAGTTTTCGAAAGTAATTTTCTTCTACTTTTAGAAGTTGTTCGACAAATTAACTAGCTTGTTGAAAAATATATAAGAATAGAGAATCGTTATCAAACTTCTATTGTACTAAGGTTGCGTTTGGTTCATTGTAATGTAATTGTAATCGTAATGGAATTGGATTTGTAATGTAATTGAGTTTGTAATGTAATGGAATTACAATTACATTACTATGTTTGGTTGAAACATGTAATCAAACCATGTAATATAATGTCAATTGCATTCATATGTTTGGTTTACCATGTAATGTAATTAAGTTTCTAATTTAATATTTTTTTAAATACAACATAAAATTTAAAAAGTGGATCACTAAAATTTTTAAAAAATTTAAAAAGAAAAAAACTAAAAATAAATAATAAATAAATAAGGGAAAAATGGTTTGTTTTCTGCTAAAAAAGACCAAAAAACGACAAAAAATAAAAAATACAAAAAATGACAAACGAACAAAACAGAAGGAAAAAAACCAAAAATGAAAAAGGATAAAAAAGAAAAACGACAAAAAAAAAGATCAAAAATATGAAAACCATAAAAAGTGACCAATAATGATAAAAAATGACTAAAAACAAAAAAAATTGACAAAAAATAACAATAAATGAAAGGAAAAAAAAGACGAAAAACGACCAAAAACAAAAAAAAGGGCAAAAAATGAACAAAAACGACAAAAAAAGAAAAAAAATGACAAAAAACGATAAAAAAGAGCAAAAAAAAAAACGATAAAAAGGAACAGAAATGACAAAAAACGAAAATACGAAAAAAGACAAAAAATAAGAGGGAATTAAAACGAGCAAAAAACGATAAAAAGATTAAAAAACTTGCCAAAAAAATCCAAAAACGACAAAAAATGGAACAAAAACGACAAAAACAACAAATAAAAAGAAAAAACGAGCATAAACGACCAAAAAAAGTGAAAAAAGACCCCCAAAAAAGCGACAAAAAACCACTACTAAAATCTGTCAAATCAGCGACGCCTTAATGCGTCGCTAAATAGGGAAAATACGTCGCTAATTCCTATTAGCGACGTATTTAGCGACGTATGCACGTACTCGCGATTAACCTAGTCGCTAAACAAGAAAACGTCGCAATACGTCGCTATTGTGACGAGCTTTAGCGACGCAGCTACGTCGCTAATTCAGCGACTGCCAGCGACGTAAAACGTCATCATTTACCGACGAATACTAGCGACGTTAAGCGACTTGACATGCATCGATACTGACCTGGCTTGAGAGCCATATGGCGACGTTCTGCGACTTTTCTACGTCGCTACAGTACCGACGTTTAGTGACGATCAGCGACGATTTTCCTCACAGTTAGCGACGTTGATAGCGACGTTATTGTCGTCGCTGAACGTCGGAAATCGTCGCTGAACGTCGCTAATATTAAAAAAAATAAAAAAATACAGCATTTGCAGCATTTCCTGCAGTATTTACAGCATCCCCTGCAGCATTTGCAGCATCCCCCACACCATTTGTTACAGCAACAACGGTGTGTATCACGAACACAGTATCAAACAACACAGATACACACAATCACCAACAAGTTTGAAACACAATCTCATCAATCAACACAGATATATGAAAATTTGTAACAACAATGTCAAACATAATGGTCCACAACTTAATTGCCAAGTATGGGAACGAATGGCTCAGAACACAACCTAAAATTTATTCAAGCATACATTAGTGTGAATCATCTATGTTCTGTACATATGGTGTAGTATATGTTCTTATCGTATCTAGTATCTGAAGAATGTAACAGAATCAAGATGAACTCACATAATGTAATACTAAGACATCATCTACTACTATATATATAAGATATAGTGATAGGTTGTCGTATCATCATTGCCGAGGGATGAGGGTCGGAGGACAGTCAACTTTATCTACGGCTACATAGTTTCTGCCTCGCCAGTCGAATGGCTGCAGGGACTATGTCCTGATCACGATGTCGTACCGTAGATTAATGCAAATGGAGATGGAGCCAAAATACAGAAACCAAAATATGATATCCACCTCAAGTGTAGAGTCGGGGGATCAGAAGAACTTTTCCACCCTCTCCCTCTCTCACGCTATCAACGTCACAACTTTTCCACCTCAAGTTCTGATCAAGCATCTTCCTTCTCCTCTCCTCCACCATGGCTCTGAACCCATCTGCTCCTCCCTACTTCCCTTCTTCTTATTTGACTCTCTCAGCCACATATGATATCCAGCTCAGGTGTAGAGTCGGGGGAGAAGAAGTAGAGAGGAAGAGGAGGGGGAAGCAGCACAGCCGACGGCATGACCCAGAGGAAGTATAGAGGTTTTCTTCAACATACGTAGGAGAACTATAAGGATATATCTTTTCACAACATATCACCTTGTCAAAGATCCTTAATGTGACATCCATGTTACCGCGGTGTCGGAAGACTAATATGTCATAATTTTCTAAGCCGTGTGTTTTGACATAATCCTTCAACCGGATTTCAGTTCTACATAATAATGCAAGATTACTACATAGGAGGAAAGAGTTGGGAGGATTATGTCAAAATACACGGCTTAGAAAATTATGACATGTTAGTCTTCCGACACCGCGGTAACATGGATGTCACATTAAGGGTCTTTGACAAGATGACATATTGTGAAAAGATATATCCTTATAGTTCTCCTACGTATGTTGAAGAAAACCTCTGTACTTCCTCCGAGTCATGCCGCCGGCTGTGCTGCTTCCCCCTCTTCTTCCTGTCCACTTCTTCTCCCCCGACTCTACACTTGAGCTGGATATCATATGCGGCTGAGAGAGTCAAATAAAAAGAAGGGAAGTAGGGAGGAGCAGATGGGTTCAGAGCCATGGTGGAGGAGAGAAGAAGGAAGATGCTTGATCAGAACGGATGGCTCAGAACACAACCCAAAATTCATTCTAGCATACATTAGTGTGAATCATCTATGTTCTGTACATATGGTGTAGTATATGTTCTTATCGAATGTAGTATCTGAAGAATGTAACAGAATCAAGATGAAATCACATAATGTAATACTAAAACGTTATCTACTACTATATAAGATATAGTGATAGGTTGTCGTATCATCATTGCCGAGGAGGAGCCACTTCCTCCGGCTCTACCGAATTAATACCATCCGAAGAAGGCAAAACTGAATCAGCATTGTCTTCCGGATCGTCCTCATCAAGGCATAACGGGCTGCTCAGCGTGTCCAGCTTCTTCAACTTCTCGCTGGCTGCAGAGTCGAAATGGGAACGGGTCCTCCTTGTCGGCCCGAAGCTCTGACTCGCACTCGTCGCCTCACTACCGGTTTTCTCTCCTCCTCTGACGCGGGTCATAAGAAAAGAAATTTTGTACCTCTTCTTCACATAAACATCATTGCCGCCTTGTACTCGAGCCTCCTCGTCTGTGATGCTATCCAACTTCTCGGTGTCTACATTGTCACTCGAATCTTCCCTTCGACTCGTATCGTCCTCTTATTCGCCTGTCTTTTCGCTCCCTGTCTTGCAATCATCTGCTATCACCGTCGACTCATTCGACTCATTCTCCGAGTCTTCCTCCTCTTCCTCGGAGTCATCGGAGAAGGAGTCGAATGAGACGGCGGTGATAGCAGATGAATGCAAGACAGGGAGCAAAAAGACAGGCGAATAAGAGGACGATACGAGTCGAAAAGAAGATTCGAGTGACAATATAGGCACCGAGAAGTTGGATAGCGTCACAGACTAGGAGGCTCAAGTACAAGGCGGCAATAATGTTTATGTGAAAAAGAGGTACAAAATTTATTTTCTTATGACCCGCGTCAGAGGAGGAGAGGAAACCGGTAGCGAGGCGACGAGTACGAGTCAGAACTCCGGGCCGGCAAAGGGGACCCGTTCCCATTTCGACTCTGCAGCCATCGAGAAGTTGAAAAAGCTGGACACGCTGAGCAGCCCGTTATGCCTTGATGAGGACGATCCGGAAGACAATGCTGATTCAGTTTTGCCTTCCTCGGATGGCATTGATTCTGTAGAGCCGTGTATAAAGAGGAAGAGATTGGGAGTAGAGTGGACCCGGAGGTAAATGAGAGATGAAGGATGGCTCAGGGAAGGGGGCAGATGAAGGATGTCTCAGAACACAACCTAAAATTCATTCTAGCATACATTAGTGTGAATCATCTATGTTCTGTACATATGGTGTAGTATATGTTCTTATCGTATGTAGTATCTGAAGAATGTAACAGAATCAAGATGAACTCACATAATGTAATACTAAGACATCATCTACTACTATATATATAAGATATAGTGATAGGTTGTCGTATCATCATTGCCGAGGGATGAGGGTCGGAGGACAGTCAACTTTATCTACGGCTACATAGTTTCTGCCTCGCCAGTCGAATGGCTGCAGGGACCATGTCGTACCGTAGACACTCAGCGACGCGTCAAGACGTCGCTAAATAGGGAAAATACGTCGCTAATTTCTATTAGCGACGTATTTAGCGACGTTTTCAAGTAGTCGCGATTAACCTAGTCGCTAAACAAGAAAACGTCGCCATACGTCGCTATTGCGACGAGCTTTAGCGACGTGTTCACGTCGCTAAGTTAGCGACTGCCAGCGACATAAAACGTCATAATTTACCGACGTAATCTAGCGACGTTGAGCGACTTGACATGCATCGATGCTGACCTGGCTTTAGAGCCAAATGGCGACGTTCTGCGACTTTTTAACGTCACTATATTACCGACATATAGCGACGTTTAGCGACGTCCGTGTAGCGACGTTTAGTGACGATTAGCGACGGTAATCATTAATGTTAGCGACGTACTTAGCGACGTTTATATCGTCGCTGGACGTCGCTGACAGTCGCTGAACGTCGCTAATATTAAAAAAAATTAAAAAAATTACAGTATTTGCAGCATTTGTAGAATTTGCAGAACCATTTGTTACGACAACGACTGTGTATCACGAACACAGTATCAAACAACACATACACACAATCACGAACACGTTTGAAACACAATCTCATCAATCAACACAGATTTATGAAAATTTGTAACAATGTCAAACATAATGTGTCCACATAAGAATAATGTATGTATAACCACATAAAAGACCCAACAATGGGCCATCACACAATAATATATATGCCGACTATGACTGATCAGGAGGAGCATCACCGCTCCTGGAAAGAAGGTAAGCATACTGCTCCGGTGTAAGAACCACCGACGACGATGAAGGAGGAGGCAATGCAACCGCTGGAGAAGGAGACAGTGTAACCGCTGGAGATGGGTGCGTCCGCGTCTCCTCTAGGGCTCGAAGTCTGGCGCTGCATTGCTCCATGCAAGTCGCTATCCTGGTAACGGTGTCGTGAATGGACTCCTGTGTCCCCTGTACTTGCTGCACGGTGCGCTCGAGCTTGTCAAAGCGTGCGGTGACCGACGCAGCGTCCTCTTGCGCCTGAGGCCCTTGCTGCTCAGCAATCCTCCTCAGCATATCGTCGCGCAGCTCAGCAATCTGGCGGACAATGGTCTCCTCGACTCGGGATGACTCGGCCTGTGACGGCTGTGAATGCGCACTGGAAGAGGGAGCCCTGGATTCCTGCGTCGCAACAAATGCGTCGTAGGACCCCGTACCGTAGTACGTACCCCTCTGAAGACCACCAACAGCGGTCTTCCAGAGCTCGTCCTCCGACTGAGGCGGAGAGGGTTGCGATGTACCAACCCCTCCCTTTGCCTGTGCACTAGCACTCGCACGCTCATCACGTAGCCTAACATACTCTTCCTAGAAATCATTGTGCATCTCTATACATCAGTACTTACCTAAATTAGCCTAATAAACGTCTAAAATATTTAATTATTATTAAGTATATGGTTATCTGTATATTCTTCAAGTTTTGTTAAAAATTAACGAAATCTAAATTAGTACTTACATAGCTCTGAGTAGCCCGGTCGTCGATGAGCTTCCCGTCCTTCCGATGGGTGGCCAGGAAGACGGTCACCATGTTTGCATCCTCACCCTTCTTCACCTGCATGTTTGTTATATTTTATTCTTTAGTAAAATAGAAAATTATATACTCCTACTATCAATAAAATCTTATATTTGACAATTAATTACATACCAGACGACGGAAATGCTCCGTCATAGGAATCGATCCACCACATCACTTTCCGACCATCGTCCTAGCCGCCTTCGCCTTCTCCGACCGCTCTTTGTACTCGGGCTCCTCAAATCGAGCCCTCATCGTGGTCCACTTGTCAGGTGTGATCCAACCAGCAATCGGCTTTCCGGAGCGGTGACGTTTTTTCTGATCGTCAATTGCATCACGGATCAACTTGGCGGCGACGGCAGGAAACTGCCTCTCAATCTGCTCGGCCCGGTGTGGTGGATAAAAATAAGTCCTCTACAAGAATTACAAATTAAAATAATTAGTTCTAAAAAATACTAAAAATTATATTAATCATACTAAATTAACTATCTTTAGTTACCTTGAAGTGGGCAAACCAGAATGCCTTCCTCTCTTCCGAGGCATCCGAGTAGTCGATCCACGGACCCCCATAGTTGGACCTTAGAAAGGTGCCCAACGCTCTCTGTACCGACGAGGGACGATATCTGTATACAACGATAACCGACGTATTAATGAATATATATAGATATACAGACATGCATAAAATATTGATTTAACTTACTTCGTAGGACCGTCGGCCCAAATCTCCATCCTCGTCTCGTCCTGAGGTGCGCATGCAGGGTCGCTCTGGTATGGATCCGCCCGGGCGGGACGGGCGGGAGTAGGGACTACCTCCTCCACCTGCTCTCCACCCACCATGCTGCTGTCAGCGCTAGGAAGGCTAGGGGAAGTAGTATGATCAGCAAGCCTGGAACTGCTCGTCGCAGGTGCACTGCCACCCGGACCTGAGACCGTACAGTACAATAGAGTGCTCGGGTCAGACGATGGTCCAGAGCCATCCTCCTGTAACGGAGCTCTCTGCCCACCTAAGGACACGGATCGTGCTGGCCTATCTCTGCGTCGTACAGCGGTGCCTCTGCGTCGTCCTGCCATGCTGATAATAACATTGGAGTTCATAATTTAAGACTACAGAAATATGAATACATCGAAATCACAGTTTATGATTGAAAATATAAATAAATACAATGACAGTTTAGAAATATCTGCATACATTGTAATTCATAATTTTAGTTTTCAAAAATGATCATAGTTCATAATTTAAGATTACAGAAGTATGAATACATCAAAATCACAGTTTCTCAATCATCCTCTGAAAATTCATCTTCTTCGTTTGCCTCCTCCTCCTCCTCATCCTCTTCCTCTTCCTCCTCATCGTCACTAGCATCTCCTTCGTCTTCCCCTTCGGATACTTGTACCTTTTCTACACAAGTAAATATTGAATGGGGAACTTCTGCTGAGTCGACATCAACTGTATTAGGTACAAGAGGCAGCTCGTCCTCCTGATAAGCCACTTCGTCGACGTCGTAGGTATTTCTGGCTTTAGTCTTGCATACTGCCCACCAGTCGTACCTCGTTGTTCCCCGTCTAGGATATGTTGTAAAATATACGAGTTGAGCTTGACTTGCTAGGATAAATGGTTCGTATCGTTGGTATCGACGACGGTAGTTAATATCCACAAGACCATGTTTGTCAATTTTCCATCCTTGATCTTGTATGGGATCGAACCAATCAATTTTGAATAACACGATCTTGGCAGGCTCTATGCCATAGTTGTACGTTAATTCCACGATCTCCCGTAAGACGCCATAGAAATCATTGCCTGGAGTGACATCTTTGTAGTTTGTAGATTTGATACACAAGCAACTATTTTTTGTGGAATCAAGATCCAGGAAGCTATCTCTGATGAGAGCATTTGTTGACTTGAACTTAAACCCATTCACGCAATAACTTGGCCATACTTTGACGGCATAAATTGGTCCCTTGGCAAGAGTTCTAATAGATTCATTCTCAAGAATGACGTCCGGACGATCGACCTAAACACGAAAAGATACAAAATTAAGTTTAATGTTAAGTTATTTCTTGTGCAGTTGTGAATGGAGGAAGATTCTAACTAGCTTCTTACGTACATATGCAGTCAACCAAGACGGAAAATGAAGTCTCATTTCTTCTTCTACTTCTTTATCTGCAATGTATGGTCTACTTGACCTCACCTCATCATTAAATTTGTTGAAAACCAATAAATATCGGGATATACTCGTTAAATTATAATAACGGAATCAACAAATAGATGACTTGAATGTTGAAGATTTTCACTTACCACTCTAGCTTTTCCACTTCTTCCTCCTCCCAGTTGAGTAATATATATAACTGGGCCGCCTTTAGTTCCTCATCATTCAAATATCTCTTTTTCAGTTTTCCTGAAGGCTTTCCAAGAGCATTGAAGACTTTCAATAATACATTATTATATTCTATATCTCCATCGTCGTTCCTCAGAGCTCTTGTTCTATTTGTAGCAATATGAGGCTTGAAATACATTGAACAGAAGTTTGTAATCTCCTCAAGGACATAGGCTTCACAAATAGAACCCTCGACCCGTGCCTTATTTTCACCTTCTGTTAGCACCCTGAAATTCGGGTTGATTTTTTTTATTTTATTTATTTTCTGATTGTTTGGTGTCATTAAATATTTTATTCTATTTATTTATCTGTTAGTGTACTTTTTCATGCCTTTGATATTTGGAGTATCAGGGATGTTCAACTCTGGAAATCTTCTTCACGAGTTTTGGAGTGGACACGATTACCTTCATGACGGTATATGGTGTCCCACCCAAACTTGTTCCCTTGTGCCCCTTGTTCTTCGCTGAACTTCGGGTCGAATTAGACCGTTCGATCAGTAATTGATTTTCCCACTCTTTTCCTTGATCATTTTCAGCGCGTTACCATGACATTTAAATTGGGAGCGCAAGACCAGTCAGTTTCTTGAAACCAACTCCTCATTGATGATCTACTCGAGACGCTCGTCACCCATGACCCTTGTGTCCCACTCAGATACGTCATTTTGAGCTCCATTTGATTCGCACAACTTTTCCGAGACGTGACCCGATTTTATTTCACGCCACGGCGTCACATTCATTTTCCAACTTGATTTGTGGGTCCCCTGTCGACCAAAACCTGTCAGCCCCAACTATGACCACGGCCCACTTTGAGCCTACTATCCGTCCGCCACTTGCGTCCCATTTATTGGAATCCCCATGTGCTACTTATTTACACATGATCATCAACGTCTAATTTTAATTCGATTTTTGCACAATGTCCAGTTTTGACCCAATCCGGCTCCACCGAGTCCAGTCCAGCTCCGTGATTTCCTCCATCGTAGCACCCTCATATTTTCTTACCGAAAATATCGAGTATTCTTCCACCCATTTTTTCTATATTTATTGGGAATTTTTAATATTTAATTTCCATTGGAATGACCAATTAATTCCTAATGAATCCTAGCCATTGGATTATTTAAATCAATCCTCACCATACTTTTCCTCTCATATTCATAGCAGCCCCTCCCCAATGGAGTGGCCGACCCTAACTCCCAAAAGCAACATTTCTCTCTCTATTTCACTTTTTATTATTATCCTTATCTCTTCTCTCTCTCTTACTTTATTTTCAAACAACCATGCAATTTTCCAACAGCAAAGCAATACCATCACCACACCTCTCTCTCTCCGACCTCCTTCAAACCCGAGCACAGCCCCTGGCCGTCGGCCATGGCGCCACCCACCACCATTCTCCATCTCCTTCCTCCTCCTCTCCATCTCCTCCTCCTCCATGTGAACTCATCACCACCATATCCGCCACCTTCACAACCACCATCATCTCTTCCACCATCCTCGTCCATCTCGCGACCGCCACCTCGTCGTGGGCTCGCCGCCGTCGCCTCGCTGCTCGCCGTGGTCGGTGCAGCGCTGCCACAGCAGCAGTGCAGCGCTGCCTCATGAACGCAGCAGCGGCTGTCGCAGCCCGAGCGCGCACGCCCGCGCGTGCATGGCGCCACCGCCGGCGCCACCGCCGCTGTGGTCGCCGTCGACCACCCTCCACGGGCGCGCGCCACCCTTGGCTCCCCTCCCATGGCGGCCACCGTCCTCCGGGACGCGCCGTCGAGGCGATTCGTGCGTTTTGCACGACGTCCCGTCGTGACGAGCTCGGAAACGACGCTGAAATCACGCCCCATCGTAGCAACTTCGCGCACGATTTCCCGGAGATCCGACCGTTGGATCGGCGATTTCTTCGCTCCGTCGCAATCTCGGTATATCCACCTTCGCTCATGTCAATTTTCGTCCGTTAATTTTATCGTTTGATACATGAAAACCGGCCACCAAGTTGACCGTTTAAATTGTATTAAATTTGGACAGTTTCGCGGGGCCAACTTCGTCAGCTTGTATCTCCTCCACCGCAGCTCCGTTTGGCGTGCTACCAGTTCCGGTGCGAAGCTGGTATAACCCTCTTCCTGCCCCCTTTAGATTTCTTTTCAGTTTGAGCTTGTATGATTGGTTGAATTCGACGCCAAAGTTGGCCGTCCGAATTCGTAATTTCCAACTTGTAAAATTTTATTTTTGAACACGGGACTCCAGATTTCATTTCTGACACCACCATTGGACTTGTGGCGTCGTTCTGGCATATTTTCATATAAAATTTGTTAGATTTGGAGAACGTGTGCTCGGACACGCATTTCGGTGCAAAGCGGGTCCCACATTATGGGTCAACGAAACTTTTTGAGATCGGCTCATCGGAATCCAATTCCGGAGATACCGTTGAGTTCGTATCGTCATTCTGGACTCGTTGGCAGGTAGTTTGCTGAGTTTTGAGAACTTTGGCTCCGGCACGCATTTTCGTGCAAATCGGAATTCCAAGTTCTGGTCAACGGGCCAAAATGAGATCGGGACAACGGAATCCAATTCTGGAGATACCGTTGGGTTCGTATCGACATTCTGGTTGCGTGGACATATAATTTATTATATTTTATAGACTTGTTTTCTTGCACATTTTTCGGTGCAAAACGGCTCCGACACGGACACCGTTTTGACCCAAAATTACCTTTTTGCCCTTGTATCCAAATTGGACCGTTGGGTAGGCTATCCTAGCTAATTTGACCATTCTGGACACGTTGGCGATGTTCATTTCATCGTCCGACAATGTTTGTTGATAATTTCTCTAAGTTTAACCTTTTTATAATTAATTAATAATTAATTCATATAATGTTCGTATTTCGGGATTAGTACAACGAAACTGAGATCAGCCAATTCCAGTGATCTCACATCGCTGAAATTGGCATGTTGGACACGTGGATAACTATAATAAGATTATCAACCTTACCGATAATCTTCTTATCTCGATTTGCGTGTCGTAAGTTTCGACGTACAAATAACGAAGTACACTTTATATTAGACTAGAATTGACCCTGTTTGACCAGAGTTGACCAGTTGACCCAAAGTCAACTGTAAGTCAACACTTGACCTAGTTTGACTAGATTATTGACCGGAGTCGACCTAGAGATGTTTTGACTTAGAAGAACCTAGAATAATATAGATGGCTAGTATAGTTTTATTTATTTTCAACTTGAACACCTTGTAACCTGTGTTGCTTTAAATAGGACTATGTGGCTTCAGTGGGACCTCTCCTTTACTTATCAGCTGTTCAGGTTATCGAGGCGAGTACATTCTCTGATCATTTCATATCCTGCTTAGAATTATTTTCTGCAGTAGATTACTTTACTTGTACTGTCACGTTGGTCACACGGATTGGTACTATATGGATCTCTACATGCGATGTTATCCCCCTCGGGAGCATCGGGTACATTGTGCTTGTGCGTTTCACTTACATCATGTACTCCTGTGCTGTCATTACATGTGCACTCCTGTGAATCTTGTACTCTCATGTTCACGGAGCCCCATGTATACTATCATGTGCACCCTATATGGGCCCCCATGTGATATCCTGTGCAATAACATAACCTGTTTAGATCCTTGTGTATTGATTGGGGATACGGGGGAGTGCTAGTAGTCGTGTGAACAATTCCTTTGTAGTGTAGATTCCTGTGCACCTCGACATCCTGTGCAAATCTGTCCTGTTCACATGTGCTATCTCGTACTCTGACTCACTAGCCACTGTTAGTTCTCTATGTATAGTAGATATTTACATTACAGTTCTCTTTCTGTTTACATACAGCATTTCTTCAGTACCTGTATCTTACTTTACTGCATGTTATATGTTTTCTAACCTGCTATGATCTGTTGAGATGTACTGTGCTCGCTCCAGTCCTGACTGGACCTATTGATAAATTTTACAGATAGCCTGGAGGTGCCTGCTAGCCTAGAGGAGACATAGTAGGGTTTGTTTAGGTAGTTATTTCTTTTTGTCTGGAGTTGTATTTACCATGTGGATTACTGTATCTTTATTTGAGTTTTGAGATGTACTTCTGGGTTCATGTATCTTAGACACTTAGACTTCTATCTCCCGTATTTATTTTGGATTTCATGTTTTATCTATTCTTATCATGCTCTACCTTAGATGTGATTGAGTTGTATCTGCTATGTCACCCCCATTCGGGGAGTATAAACTGCTTAGCTTTATATTGTTAGATGTTGCGACCTAGGACAGCGTTCTACCGCCGACACTGCGGCGTAGGCTGGGCGTCGTTACGTTCTCGTGCCCTAACTCTAGGGTGCGGGTCGTGACACGTTTTTAGTGGTGGCCCATGCAGGTCGAGACTAAAGTGTAGTGGTATTCGAACTCGAGTACCACTACAGCCTGCAGTAGGATTAAGATATATTTTGAAGGTACTCAATCACAGATAGGAACCCTTGAGAGATTTCCGGGACGACCCTGGAGAATCTTATTTAACTTCGATTTGAAAACTCCTTTCCATGATTTGTTTTATCTTTATTTTCTGTTGTTAAATTTGATTTTTATAGATTATTGTTGAATTCGAGTTTGTAATTATTGATTTTGATGGATGATTGTCGAATTTGAATTTGATTTAAGGGGTTATTGTCGAATTTGAGTTGTATTATTGATTTTGATGAAAGGTTGTTGAATCTAGAATCATTGATGTTAGCGATAGTATCCGAGTTTGTATTTGATGGATTTCGTTCATTTTTGAATTTTGAAGTTCGTAGATAAATTTGAGTTGATTTTTGGATATTAATTGTTGATTTAATTTAATTTTTGGCAAGATAAAATTATATGGGCTAGGTCATCTATGTTATGGAATCTAGTCTTCTATTGTCACATTAGCCAGCATGATGAGGACATATAGTCTGACTCTGGATATATTTCTTGGGTGTGGGAATTTAAGGTTTTCGCAGCCAAGCATGCGGCACCGCAAAAATGTTAAATACCATGATTCTAGAGATATGTGCATAAGTCAAGGGCTCTGTGATTATCGTAGCCTTGCTTACTAGTATGACGAGGATTTAGAGTACCATGATTTTGGATAGACGCATATGATTATCGGATTGCACCTTAAAATATTTTGAACATGTTTTCTCTACTTTTTTTTCAGTCAAAAAAAAAGAATTATTGTTTGATGTTTTGCCTAGTTTCTTGTCATTTAACTTAAGAGTATGTTTAGTTGTTTTCATAAACCTTTGTGTAACTTCTTGCTATAAGTTTTTCTTAATACAATGAATCGATGATTTTACTAGATTTTGTCTTGGATTTGATAATTTAGCGCTGGGTTTCAAAATGGTTTTTCCTTAATCAGATAAACAAAACAGATTTTATCGTTAATTCCTTCTTGCTATTAATCTTGTATTAGATGATAATAAAACTGTCTTGATTTCGTCAATCACCTGCTTGCAATCTTGGTAGGAATCTAAATGTTAGTCTTAACGTAAAATTAATTTTTATTGGGACATGAGAATATGTATACGAATATATATAGTGGACATTGTGCCTAACACGTATGCATGCTACACTTGATTTTTCCACATATCTAGATACATATTGATATGTTGTTGATGTCCAAATTTTTATAACCAATATTTCTGGTTCTCTGCTTTTCCATGTTTAAATTCGTAATTTAAATATAAATTTCATGTTATTATTTAGGTTTATATCACTGCACATGTATGCTATACTTATAGTTTCAATTCAAAAAATTTGTTGAGTTTGTGTGATTAATTTGTCAAATCTAAGACTGTGTACATATTAACCCTTAATGTTGAATTTCCAAATGTTAGTTCAAATTACTGTTTTATTTTCTTAATATAATATTTAGAGCTGCGTACATTGTTGTAAGTAGGATTATAAATTCAGGTTTCATATTCTTACATGATAGGTTGTGATAAACATTGAGTTGGTTTTGATGTGTACTTTCTCCAAAATCCTTAAAACTGAATACATGTTAACATTTTTATATTGATTTCCATGTTTAGTTAATTTCAGATTTAACATGTAATATTAAACTGTATGCGTAGGTAAATATATTGATAGTATGTTAGGGTTTCTTTCTATCATGTTAGGATGCGTTAGGATATTGGGAGCGTTGAGATTTGTTGTGATATTCCAAACCCAAAAATCTGAGACCGCATTATGTTCATATTTTCCATGGTTTGAATGCTAGCTTGTTTTAGATTTTGTATGTAAATGCTGAACTAAAACTGGATTTAACCTTTTAATACTAAGCTATAACCCTATACAAGGACACACACACACGTCTACTATCTAACTGTATGAACATGCCCCCATACACATGATGCTAGTTTTCCCTTTCTAACGCTCTCTCTATATTATATATTGTGATTGGATTTCAATGTAATCGACTTTCGTTAATTTAACTTGTGATTTTGATTTTCTTGGGATAATACTTTTTCAAATGATTGGTAGTTACCTTCCTTTATTTTATTTTTTTTATGAGTACCAGTTTTCATATGGGGTGGTAGACAACCTTATAGTTTTGATGGTTGTTGTTTCTGTATCTTCCTATTTTAGCACCCTGGATTGCTTGTGTGGTTGATACCCTATGACCGTTAGTTAGCATGACTAGTAAACCTAGATGAGACTTCACTGTCACCGTATACCATGACCCTGTATGCCGTTCTTTTTTTTGATGGTATGTTTATTTAAGTTCTGGGACTTTGATTTTTGGGGGTTTGACCTAGAGGGAGTAGGGATATTTTAATTTCGATGACGAAATTTTTATAAGGTGGGTAGGATGTTAGCACCCTGAAATTCGGGTTGATTTTTTTTCATTTTATTTATTTTCTGATTGTTTGGTGTCATTAAATATTTCATTCTATTTATTTATCTGTTAGTGTACTTTTTTATGCCTTTGATATTTGGAGTATCAGGGATGTTCAACTCTGGAAATCTTCTTCACGAGTTTTGGAGTGGACACGATTACCTTCATGACGGTATATGGTGTCCCACCCAAACTTGTTCCCTTGTGCCCCTTGTTCTTCGCTGAACTTCGGGTCGAATTAGACCGTTCGATCAGTAATTGATTTTCCCACTCTTTTCCTTGATCATTTTCAGCGCGTTACCATGACATTTAAATTGGGAGCGCAAAACCAGTCAGTTTCTTGAAACCAACTGCTCATTGATGATCTACTCGAGACGCTCGTCACCCATGACCCTTGTGTCCCACTCAGATACGTCATTTTGAGCTCCATTTGATTCGCACAACTTTCCCGAGACGTGACCCGATTTTATTTCACGCCACGGCGTCACATTCATTTTCCAACTTGATTTGTGGGTCCCCTGTCGACCAAAACCTGTCAGCCCCAACTATGAACACGGCCCACTTTGAGCCTACTATCCGTCCGCCACTTGCGTCCCATTTATTGGAATCTCCATGTGCTACTTATTTATACATGATCATCAACGTCTAATTTTAATTCGATTTTTGCACAATGTCCAGTTTTGACCCAATCCGGCTCCACCGAGTCCAGTCCAGCTCCGTGATTTCCTCCATGGTAGCACCCTCGTATTTTCTTGCCGAAAATATCGAGTATTCTTCCACCCATTTTTCCTATATTTATTGGGAATTTTTAATATTTAATTTCCATTGGAATGACCAATTAATTCCTAATGAATCCTAGCCATTGGATTACTTAAATCAATCCTCACCATACTTTTTCTCTCATATTCATAGCAGCCCCTCCCCAATGGAGTGGCCGGCCCTAACTCCCAAAAGCAACATTTCTCTCTCTATTTCACTTTTTATTATTATCCTTATCTCTTCTCTCTCTCTTACTTTATTTTCAAACAACCATGCAATTTTCCAACAGCAAAGCAATACCATCACCACACCTCTCTCTCCCCGACCTCCTTCAAACCCGAGCACAGCCCCTGGCCGTCGGCCATGGCGCCACCCACCACCATTCTCCATCTCCTTCCTCCTCCTCTCCATCTCCTCCTCCTCCATACGAACTCATCACCACCATATCCGCCACCTTCACAACCACCATCATCTCTTCCACCACCCTCGTCCATCTCGCGACCGCCACCTCGTCGTGGGCTCGCCGCCGCCGCCTCGCTGCTCGCCGTGGTCGGTGCAGCGCCGCCACAGCAGCAGCGCAGCGCTGCCTCATGAACGCAGCAGCGGCTGTCGCAGCCCGAGCGCGCACGCCCGCGCGTGCATGGCGCCACCGCCGGCACCACCGCCGCTGTGGTCGCCGTCGACCACCCTCCACGAACGCGCGCCACCCTTGGCTCCCCTTCCATGGCGGCCACCGTCCTCCGGGATGCGCCGTCGAGGCGATTCGTGCGTTTTGCACGACGTCCCGTCGTGACGAGCTCGGAAACGACGCTGAAATTACGCCCCGTCGCAGCAACTTCACGCACGATTTCCCGGAGATCCGACCGTTGGATCGGCTATTTCTTCGCTCCGTCGCAATCTCGGTATATCCACCTTCGCTCATGTCAATTTTCGTCCGTTAATTTTATCGTTTGATACATGAAAATCGGCCACCAAGTTGACCGTTTAAATTGTATTAAATTTGGACAGTTTCGCGGGGCCAACTTTGTCAGCTTGTATCTCCTCCACCGCAGCTCCGTTTGGCGTGCTACCAGTTCCGGTGCGAAGCTGGTATAACCCTCTTCCTGCCCCCTTTAGATTTCTTTTCAGTTTGAGCTTGTTTGATTGGTTGAATTCGACGCCAAAGT
This sequence comes from Iris pallida, assembly GCA_029216955.1. NCBI lineage: Eukaryota > Viridiplantae > Streptophyta > Magnoliopsida > Asparagales > Iridaceae > Iris > Iris pallida. The sequence goes on along the minus strand of JANAVB010016191.1, from coordinate 618,401 downwards.
TGGCCGTCCGAATTCGTAATTTCCAACTTGTAAAATTTCATTTTTGAACACGGGACTCCAGATTTCATTTCTGACACCACCATTGGACTTGTGGCGTCGTTCTAGCATGTTTTCATATAAAATTTGTTAGTTTTGGAGAACGTGCGCCCGGGCACGCATTTCGGTGCAAAGCGGGTCCCACATTCTGGGTCAACGGAACTTTTTGAGATCGGCTCATCGGAATCCAATTCCGGAGATACCGTTGAGTTTATATCGTCATTCTGGACTCGTTGACAGGTAGTTTGCTGAGTTTTGAGAACTTTGGCTCCGGCACGCATTTTCGTGCAAATCGGAATTCCAAGTTCTGGTCAACGGGCCAAAATGAGATCGGGACAACGGAATCCAATTCTGGAGATACCGTTGGGTTCGTATCGACATTCTGGTTGCGTGGACATATAATTTGTTATATTTTATAGACTTGTTTTCTTGCACGTTTTTCGGTGCAAAACGGCTCCGACACGGACACCGTTTTGACCCGAAATTACCTTTTTGCCCTTGTATCCAAATTGGACCGTTGGGTAGGCTATCCTAGCTAATTTGACCATTCTGGACACGTTGGCGATGTTCATTTCATCGTCCGACAATGTTTGTTGATAATTTCTCTAAGTTTAACCTTTTTATAATTAATTAATAATTAATTCATATAATGTTCGTATTTCGGGATTAGTACAACGAAACTGAGATCAGCCAATTCCAGTGATCTCACATCGCTGAAATTGGCATGTTGGACACGTGGATAACTATAATAAGATTATCAACCTTACCGATAATCTTCTTATCTCGATTTGCGTGTCGTAAGTTTCGACGTACAAATAACGAAGTACACTTTATATTAGACTAGAATTGACCCTGTTTGACCAGAGTTGACCAGTTGACCCAAAGTTAACTGTAAGTCAACACTTGACCTAGTTTGACTAGATTATTGACCGGAGTCGACCTAGAGATGTTTTGACTTATTAGAAGAACCTAGAATAATATAGATGGCTAGTATAGTTTTATTTATTTTCAACTTGAACACCTTGTAACCTGTGTTGCTTTAAATAGGACTCTATGGCTTCAGTGGGACCTCCCCTTTACTTATCAGCTGTTCAGGTTATCGAGGCGAGTACATTCTCTGATCATTTCATATCCTGCTTAGAATTATTTCCTGCAGTAGATTACTTTACTTGTACTGTCACGTTGGTCACACGGATTGGTACTATATGGATCTCTACATGCGATGTTATCCCCCTCGGGAGCATCGGGTACATTGTGCTTGTGCGTTTCACTTACATCATGTACTCCTGTGCTTTCATTACATGTGCACTCTTGTGAATCTTGTACTCTCATGTTCACGGAGCCCCATGTATACTATCATGTGTACCCTATATGGGCCCCCATGTGATATCCTGTGCAATAACATAACCTGTTTAGATCCTTGTGTATTGATTGGGGATACGGGGGAGTGCTAGTAGTCGTGTGAACAATTCCTTTGTAGTGTAGATTTCTGTGCACCTCGACATCCTGTGCAAATCTATCCTGTTCACATGTGCTATCTCGTACTCTGACTCACTAGCCACTGTTAGTTCTCTATGTATAGTAGATATTTACATTACAGTTCTCTTCCTGTTTACATACAGCATTTCTTCAGTACCTGTATCTTACTTTACTGCATGTTATATGTTTTCTAACCTGCTATGATCTGTTGAGATGTACTGTGCTCGCTCCAGTCCTGACTGGACCTGTTGATAAATTTTACAGATAGCCTGGAGGTGCCTGCTAGCCTAGAGGAGACACAGTAGGGTTTGTTTAGGTAGTTATTTCTTTTTGTCTGGAGTTGTATTTACCTTGTGGATTACTGTATCTTTATTTGAGTTTTGAGATGTACTTCTGGGTTCATGTATCTTAGACACTTAGACTTCTATCTCCCGTATTTATTTTGGATTTCATGTTTTATCTATTCTTATCATGCTCTACCTTAGATGTGATTGAGTTGTATCTGCTATGTCACCCCCATTCGGGGAGTATAAACTGCTTAGCTTTATATTGTTAGATGTTGCGACCTAGGATAGCGTTCTACCGCCGACACTGCGGCGTAGGCTGGGCGTCGTTACGTTCTCGTACCCTAACTCTAGGGTGCGGGTCGTGACACCTTCCTCTTCAGGTGGCTTAGATGGCGCTCGAACGGGTACATCCACCGATAACCGACGGGCCCACCAACACGTGCCTCATATGAAAGATGAATTGGCAAATGCTCCATAGAGTCGAAGAACCCAGGAGGGAACACCCTCTCAAGCTTACACAATGTTACTGTAATATCCTTCTCCTGCTTTTCAAGCCGATCGACGAGCAACTTAGTATAACAAAGATCTCTGAAGAATATGCTAAGCTCTGTCAGTGGATCCCAAACGACATGAGGTAAGAATTCTCGAAATGCAATCGGGATTAACCTCTCCATAAAAACGTGACAGTCGTGGCTCTTCATACCCTGTAGTTTGTTCTCCTTCGCGTCAACACATCTTCTCAAATTCAATACGTACCCGTCTGGAAATTTTAGGCCCTGGATCCACCTACAAAGTTTACCTTTGTCCTCCTTGTCCAGTGAGAAAATGGCCCTGGGCTGCTTATACTTCCCACTGCCTTCCTTTATCAAATGCAACTCTGGACGTCTGCATATTTCTTCTAAGTCCAACCTGGCCTTGGGATTGTCTTTCGTCTTTCCCTTTACGTCCATCACAGTATTTATTATATTGTCGAATACATTCTTCTCGATATGCATGACATCCAGGTTATGTCTGAGCAGATGGTCACTCCAATATGGTAGGTCCCAGAATATACTCCTCTTCGTCCAGTTGTGAGCGCGGCCAAATCCATCACACTTGTACCCCGCTGTAGGCTCTTCAATAGCACTTGACAATTCTTTAACTTCTTCCCATATCGTGTCCCCAGACCACCGTGGCGGTGGACTGGACTTCTCTACCACGCCAGCACGAAAAGCATTCATGTTTCTCCGGTACGGATGATCCTTTGGCTGGAACTGTCGATGGCAATCAAAGAAGCACGGTTTTCCTCCGTGTTTCAAACGGAAAGCCTTAGTGCGATCCATGCAATACGGACATGCGAGACGACCATGGGTGCTCCAACCCGATAACATTCCATAGGCCGGGAAATCATTGATGGTCCACATTAGTGCGGCCCTCATCTGAAAGTTCTGCTTTCTGGAAACATCATATGTGGTTGCACCTACTTCCCACAACTGATTCAGCTCATCTACCAAGGGCTGTAAGTACACATCGATGTTCCTCTTCGGGTTCTTCGGACCTGGAATAATAACAGTTAGGAACATGTAATGAGTCTTCATACACATCCAAGGCGGTAAGTTGTACGGAGTAACAATCACTGGCCAACAAGAATATTGTGAGCCCGAAAGTCCAAATGGGGTAAAATCGTCGGAGGAAAGCCCCAATCTGACATTACGCGGCTCCGAAGCAAAATCGGGATACACTCGATCAAAGTGCTTCCATGCTTCCCCGTCGGATGGATGATCCAGTACTCCATCTATTTGTTCCCGCTTGTGCCAACTCATATTATCAGCTGTCTCCTTTGCCATAAACAACCTCTGCAACCGCGGCGTCAAAGGCAAATAGTGCATCGAATCTGTTGGCTTGCGTGCACCAGAAGTCCTTGTTGTACTAGTTGCCTTGAAGTGATCGGCACCACAAAATTTGCATACGTCTTCATCCTTGTCGTCCTTATAGTACAACATGCATCCGTTGCGACATGCATCAATTTTTTCATACCCCATCCAGAGCGATCTCACCATTCTCTTGGATCGGTAGAAGTCTTTAGGTAACTTGCCACCCTCCGGCAATATATCTATAATTAACTCTAGGATTCGGTTGTAGCATTCTTGAGACATGTTAAAATCTGATTTTATGCTCAACAATCTTGTAACCACCTCCAACGGTGAATGGTCATCACAACCAGGATATAAAGGAGTCCTTGCATTCTCCAGCAACTCCATGAACTTTGCAGCATTGGCATTCGGTGCCTCCTCAGCTGCATATTGATTGTTCGGATCGAAACTAGGCCCCGCAGCATCGAAAACCATGTTTGTCCACCCTTGGTCATAATCAGCATGCTCGTGGACATCTACATAAGGCTCCACATAAGGCTCCGGCTCGGAGGCTAAAGACACAAGTTTTCCGTGTACGGTCCACTGATAATAATTTGGCATGAAACCCCTCGAATACAAATGATATGTCACATCCACTTCCGAATGATATTTCAAGTTGCGACATCTCATACATGGACACTTAATTTTTGTACGGTCCATGTATTGAGGGAACGCCTTGGCAAACTGCAGGAACTGTTGCACACCCTGTATAAATTTATCCCGCACACCGCACATGTCATCAGGATGACGATTGTACATCCACAAACGGTTTCGCAGATAGTAATTCATATCCATTTTAAGATAATTCTGCAAAGATTGACACAGATAATAATTCATCAGGATGACGATTGTATATCCACAAACGGTTCTGCATAATTGCCAAGTGTGGGGACGAATGGCTCAGAACACAATCCAAAATGCATTCTAGCATACATTAGTTTGAATCATGTATGTTCTGTACATATTGTGTAGTATATGTTCTTATCGAATCTAGTATCTGAAGGATGTAACAGAATCAAGATGAACCCACATAATGTAATACTAAGACATTATCTACTACTAAAAGAAGTAGTGATAGGTTGTCGTATCATCATTGCCGAGGGATGGGGGTCGGAGGACAGTCAACTTTATCTATGGCTACATAGTTTATGCCTCGCCAGTCGAATGGCTGCAGGGACTATGTCCTGATCACGATGTCGTACCATAGATTATCTACTACTAATTAAGACTTTCAACTAAGCAGTCACAGGGTACTGAACAGAAAGTCTAATTATAAGACTTTCAACTAAGCAGCGCTGTAGGATTTAAAATATGGTATTCAGGATTAGTATCCATCCTTCGTGACATAGCTGACTCTGCCAAAACCTGACCAACATATCCTACACTAATCATTCCATATTTCAGTAATGTCAGTGAGCTAAATCATACTCAACTGTCGAGAATACTTAGGAGAAAACTCATTCACAGGATTATTATCCATCCTTCGTGACATAGCTAAAATTTTATAGAGCTCGATAATAATTATTAGTCAATTTATTCATCATTTCAAAACCCTGAAAAAGCCCAAAAACTCCCAGTATCAGTAAATAGGGCTCGAACCCTAAATTAGAATTCGAATCTAAGCAAAACATCAAATTGACAGTTGATATGCCCAAAAAACTCCCAGTATCAGTATATAGGTGTCACACTGTGAGTCTCGTGTCCACACAGTGGGACACGACGTGTCCAAAACAATAAAATAGGTGTCACACGAACTAGAAGCGAGTCCACTGTGAGTCTCGTGTCCACACAGTGGGACACGACGTGTCCAAACCAACAAAATAGGTGTCACACGAACTAGAAGCGAGTCCACTGTGAGTCTCGTGTCCACATAGTGGGACACGACGTGTCCAAACCAACAAAATAGGTGTCACACGAACTAGAAGCGAGTCCACTGTGAGTCTCGTGTCCACACAGTGGGACACGACGTGTCCAAACCAACAAAATAGGTGTCACACGAACTAGAAGCGAGTCCACTGTGAGTCTCGTATCCCCGGCAGCGAGTCCACGCTCTCATGGACATGAACTAGAAGCGAGAGAGAGAGCCAGAAGATGAGAAGAAACAGGGAAGCCGGGGGGAAGAGTTACCTGAGGAGGAGCTACCTGAGGAAGGAGGAGGAGGTGGAGGAGAAGGAGGAGGGACATCGCCGGAGGAGCGCCGCGGAGGAGGAGGCCGGAGGAGGGAAATCGCCGGAGGAGCGTCGCGGAGGAGGAGGGCACGAAATATTTGGGAGGAAATTTTGTGAAAGATCGAAAAGCGAAACCCTTGCTATATGAAACGATTAGCGACGTTCTTCTAGAACGTCGCTAAACGTCGCTGATATTTATGAAACGGCGACGCTACTTAAATTGCGTCGCTACACGTCGCTACATCAGCGACGTGTACCGACGAACTTGCGACGCCTATTCTCATTTAACAAATTGCAGCCGCTAGACGTCGCTATTAGTCGCTGTCAGCGACAAACAGCGACGTCTTGTATAAACGTCGCTAAAACCTCCAAAAATAGCGATATTCTTCTTTGGAGTCGGTAAATACGTCGCTGATATGACTTATTTTGGTAGTGAGATTAATGCAAATGGAGCTGGAGCCAAAATACAGAAACCGAAATACAAAATACAGAATTAAATCCATGGTTTCCCCGAAAATACAAAACACAGTTCTAATTAATATATATTTTAAGTGTGAGAACGGATGGCTCAGAACACAACCCAACCGGAGAGGATACTCTGTAGATCCATCTGAGTAGGACGTATACTCTGAGAGATCACCTTTACAAGAATGATATCAGTAGTGGGATTGAGTGTGTACGTCCTACTCAGATGGGTCTCTCACCGTTACTATTTTTTCTGACAGCATGGTGGATGTGCTCCGTCAACAGATTCTTGCTCCGAGCCAAAACTTTGCCCCAGAGCTCAAGTGGACATCCTTGGTGTAGAGCTCGAGTGAGAGGTTCCTGACAGCATGGTGGTCTCCTTTGTCAATGTATCCGTGCTCGTCCCACAACCAATGTGTGATGAGCACGGATACTTTGATAAAGGAGACCACCATGCTGTCAGGAACCTCTCACTCGAGCTCTACACCAAGGATGTCCACTTGAGCTCCGGGGCAAAGTTTTGGCTCGGAGCAAGAATCTGTTGACGGAGCACATCCACCATGCTGTCAGAAAAAAATAGTAACAGTGAGAGACCCATCTGAGTAGGACGTACACACTCAATCCCACTACTGATATCATACTTGTAAAGGTGATCTCTCAGAGTATACGTCCTACTTAGATGGATCTCTCAGAGTATCCTCTCTGGTTGGTTGTCGTATCATCATTGCCTAGGGATGAGGGTCGTAGTAACAATACAATCCAGAGATTGACATAGTACTAATTCATATATGTAGTCCAATACTGTCACGACCCGCACCCGGTTTTCGGACGCGAACTCGTGAGCAAGCCAGCTACGTATCGAACGGACTCCAGCCCGACTCGAATACGTAAACGCTGCCAAGGCTATGGTATACTGCCAAATCATGGCAAACAAATCTATATCTCAATCCACAATAAGAATATGAAACATGAATGAACACTATGGGTCGTGGTCTGCAGCCCACTAGCATAAATGTTCGATAAGACTCTAAAGGAAATAACAAGAGTCTACAACTGAAATAAGAAACATGATATCTTATGATAAGGAATGAAAAGCACGAGCGGATAATAAACACATGAGCGATACCTGAATCCCACAAGCGTATCATTGCCTCCGTAATACCCACATGAATCACAAATCCTCCGCCATCCAGAACTACTAGCTAACGCCATACAATCGCTAAACCTGAGGAGATCATCAGGTCCTCAGAGGACATAGCAAGATACATAATATACATGCCTATCTATCAGTTTTATCATACGCAAGAAAATAAACAAGAAAGAATAAGAACAAGACAAATGACTATGAACCCGAACACGAATACGAATACGAACACGAACACTAGAACAACTACGCATAATGAACTACTGGATGAACGAAACATGATGATCAATGGAAGAAACCAAACCCTCATCCCGAGTGTGGACTCACTGGTTTGAACTAAACACTAACCCTCGTCCCGAGTGTGGACTCTCTGGTCAGTACTATCCCTCGTCCCGAGTGTGGACTCTCTGGTCAGTACTAACCCTCGTCCCGAGTGTGGACTCTCTGGTCAGTACTAACCCTCGTCCCGAGTGTGGACTCTCTGGTCAGTACTAACCCTCATCCCGAGTGTGGACTCTCTGGTCAGTACTAACCCTCGTCCCGAGTGTGGACTCTCTGGTTAGTTCACGGCAAGGCACCCTCATCCCGAGTGTGGACTCTCTGGTGTAAATACTACATCCTAGTCCCGTGTGTGGACTCTATGATGTAAACACCCTCGTCCCGAGCGTGGACTCTCTGGTACAAGTCAAGTCAAGTCTATACCCTCGTCCCGAGTGTGGACTCTCTAGTGCAAATAATCGACATCCTAGTCCCTAGTGTGGACTCACGGATGTAAACAGATCAAGGAAAACACCCTCGTCCCTAGTGTGGACTCTCTGGTGCCAAGGAAGCAATATCAAGGGTTTAGCAGTTCACTACACACACTCGTTCTATGACACGACTCAAGCAAGGTACTGACGAGAAACTCCAAATGTGAAATACAAGGCCAAAACGTGAACATGGCTATAAACAATAAAAACAACGCCACAGAAAATAACACGAAAAAGCACATATCCATAAATAATCCAAAAGCTGGAAACTGAAATAAAATACATGTAAATAAAACTGTAGAGGGAGGCAAGGTATACTTGCCTGGAGGTTGCACGCAAATCCAATATCAATCTAGTCCACTGCTACATCATAAAGTCCAAGCATCACAACTGTCTCCGAAAGCTGAAACAGACAATGCCAACAGTCTCAGAATAGTCAAATTAGCTGGGATTGCCTGTCCTTAAGTCCAATTCTGGACACAGGGGCAAAACGATAATTTCGGACAAAAACGATGTCCGTCGTTGGACCCGCTTTGCACCGAAAAGCGTGCCAGAGTCAACGGTCTCTAAAGTCGTCAAACTACATGTCTACGGATCCAGTTTTTCGATACGAACCCAACCGTATGTCCAGAGTTGGATTCCGACGGGCCGTACATAAAATCACCCTTTGAGTCGGACCGGGGGTCCGTGATACGACGATTTTATCAACTGTCTCAGAATCGGACCAAACTTGGCATACAGGACCTAAAAACGATACGGTTCTGTTGGCGCAAGTTTCGTCTCGATCTGACGAGCGTGCACAAAGTAATTGAGAAATTTACAAAGTGCACGATACGGTGAATTTCGATGGATACGCATCAAATTCGTCGCGCACACGCGACCAATTTGAATTCCGTCAAAGCCCACACGACCACGAAACCGTTATGCAGCTTTTAATGCTTTCGGTTCGCGACCACGTCGTCCGGATTGGCGTGACGCACGTCGTGTGGAACAATTTCAATATTTTTAAAACAGGTTTTTGGGAAACTTTGGGATTCGATTTCTCGACGCCTAGTCGATGATTTCCGAAACCACAAAAAGGGTGATGAAGACCTGTATGTTGTCTAAAAGTCTCTTCAAATAGATTTTCTATATTGGTACTGGATCGATCGGAATCGACCTCCGAACAGGGGTTCTTGGACTGTTCCATTGTTCTATTTTCGAGGAGTTTTTCGAAAACTTTGGGTTCGATCTACGACGTGTACGGTATAATTTAAATCGAAATAAATGAAGGTATTTGATGGGGGTCATGTTGGGAACGTACCAGATCAAACGGTTCGTAAAACGTCCCTTCGTACGCGAAGAAAAGCCGTCGTGAAGTCGCACCCCCGCAGCTACTGCTGCTTGTGCGCTGATGAGTGTACGCACGCGCGCGCGACCTTTCCTGCCGGCGGTGGTCGCCCCCCGGCGGCGCGCGTGGCCAGGGTGGTGCGCCAGGTCGGGAGGGTGGTGGTGGCGTCGAGTTTCATCTAGGGTTTTGCTTAGGTTTCTCTTCGTTTTTCCGCTCGGGTTTCCTATATATACACAGAGGTTGGGTTGCTCGGTTTGAAACCGTGGGAAATTGGTGTGGGCTGGGAAGAAACAGGGGTTTGGGCCGGAATGGCCTGATCGGCTGCTTGGGCTGTGATTATCTATTTCTTTTTCCTTTTTCTTTTCTATTAGTAATCCATAGTAATCCATTATCTAATATATATATATATATATATATATATATATATATATATATATATATATATATATATATATATATATATATACAATTATATATATATATACACACAAATATATCCGTATATATACAATTATATATATATACGTATATACATACAAATATATATTAATATATATATACATATATAATATATTTGTATATACACACAATTACTCACGTATGCAATATATATACACATATACGTAATATGTATACCGATATACATATACACGTATATAATTATATAACTCTATATATCTCTATATACACTCGCACATGTATACATATATATACACATATACACGTATAATATATATATATTCTATATATATATATATATATTCTCTATTTATATATATTCTCTATATATATATACATATATTCATCTATATATATATATATATATATATATATATATATATATATATATATATATATATATATATATATATATATATATATATATATATATATATATATATATATATATATATCTTCTATACATACACATATATAATATATATTTATATCTATATACAAACATTTATACACGTATTTAATATTTATATATACATACATTCACTTCCACACATATATAACATTTATATATATACATATACCAATAAACCCACTAAATAAACTCCATAATACCAATAATCCACAGATAATCTAAAGAGTCTTGGTAGACATATCTGGCCCTAGAAAATTGTACCAATATTCTAAAACTCTATTTAAATAATAACAATAATAATAATAATAATAATAATAATAATAATAATAATAATACCCATTTGTATAAATAACCAAATATTTAGGAAATATAGTTAAGTCTACCCAAAAAGCTAGGAAATATTTGTACATACCTAAAAGTATGTCTACATAGGCTTGGGCTTGGTTTGGGTCCAATTTGCACTAGTTTGGTACAACCGGGTTCCCTAAAACTAAATATTATAATTAATAAATAAATAATCTTCGATAAGGGTTACGTCGTAACTTGGCCTGGTTTTCCTAGTTAGGACATCACTTTGGCTCGGCCTTCTCTACCAGGGCTAATACACTAGTCAAAGCATGCCACTGCACTACCCGTGCCATAATCCCTAGTCACCTTGTACTCCAAAATTCTACAATGGCTAAAGTCATCTACCGTAATAATAAACTAAATAATTATTTATAAAATCCCAAAATCACCATCTAAATCAAATAATAATAGAAAATTAATTCAAAATTTTCCGGGAAGGGAAGCTACAAATACAAATAGTCTAATACAAAAACAACCCAATACAAATAGTCCAATACAAATAAGTACTAATAGCTAATGAGAACCACGCTGCTCACGCAAACGCTCAGTGATACGTTCACGCAACCACCTCGAAAAAGCGAGATTTTTGGCACGAGGAGAGATGTCGTCCCTTGCAAGGACTGCATGAAGAGAACTCTCGGTCTCACTAGCTACCGGTGCTGGATGAATAGAACTCCCGGTCTCACTAGCAACCGGTGCCACTTCCTCCTTAACTGTAGGAGGAGCCACCTCCGCATTCACTGTTTTTCTCAAACGACGTGCCGCTCCTCGGGTCATGGGTGCCATCTGGTAAGCAAGCTAATATAATTGTAACATAAGCAAGCTAACTAAAGGAACCATCATGTAATTTGAGTACATTTTTGAAAGCAGATAAAGTACAATAAATTTGATTTTTTGCCAAGTAGCAGAACGGATGGCTCAGAACACAACCCTAAAATTCATTCTAGCATACATTAGTGTGAATCATCTATGTTCTGTACATATGGTGTAGTATATGTTCTTATCGTATGTAGTATCTGAAGAATGTAACAGAATCAAGATGAACTCACATAATGTAATACTAAGACATCATCTACTACTATATATATAAGATATAGTGATAGATTGTCGTATCATCATTGCCGAGGGATGAGGGTCGGAGGACAGTCAACTTTATCTACGGCTACATAGTTTTTGCCTCGCCAGTCGAATGGCTGCAGGGACTATGTCCTGATCACGATGTCGTACCGTAGATTTAGGATTTAAAATATGGTATTCATGTCAACTTAATTCAGTCAAAGGGTACTGAACAGAAAGTCTAATTATTCCATATTTCAGTAATGTCAGTGAGCTAAATCATACTCAACTGTCGAGAATACTTAGGAGAAAACTCATTCACAGGATTAGTATCCATCCTTCGTGACATAGCTGAAATTTTATAGGGCTCGATAATAATTATTAGTCAATTTATTCATCATTTCAAAACCCTAAAAATGCCCAAAAAAACTCCCAGTATCAGTAAATAGGGCTCGAACCCTAAATTAGAATTCGAATCCAAGCAAAACATCAAATTGACAGTTGATATGCCCAAAAAAACGAGATTTTTTGGTATATAGGTGTCACACTGTGAATCTCGGGTCCACACAATGGGACACGACGTGTCCAAACCAACAAAATAGGTGTCATACGAACTAGAAGCGAGTCCACGCTCTCGTGTCCCCCGCAGCGAGTCCACTGTCAGTTTCGTGTCCCCCGCAGCGAGTCCACGCTCTAGTGGACACGAACTAGAAGCGAGAGAGAGAGCTAGAAGACGAGGAGAAACTGGGGAGGAGCTACCAGAGGAAGGAGAAGGAGGAGAAGGAGAAGCTACCTGAGGAAGGAGGAGGAGAAGGAGGAGGCCGGAGGAGGGAGATCGCCGGAGGAGTGCCGCGGAGGAGGAGGCCGGAGGAGGGAAATCGCCAGAGGAGCGTCGCGGAGGAGAAGCGCGCCCAAAATTAGGGGGAGGAAATTATGAATGATCGAAAAGGAAACCCTCGCTGGCTATATGAAACGATTAGCGACGTCCTTATAGGACGTCGCTAAACGTCGCTGATATATAATAAACGGCGACACAACTTTAAATGCGTCGCTACACGTCGCTATATCAGCGACGGGTAGCGACGGGTACCGACGAACTTGCGACGCACTACCCCATTTAACAAAATGTAGCCGCTAGACGTCGCTATTAGTCACTGTTGGCGACAAACAGCGACGTCTTTTATTAACGTCGCTAAAACCCCAAAAATTAGCGACAAAATTTCACGGAGTCGCTAAATACGTCGCTGATATGACTTATTTTGGTAGTGAACGTGCAAAATCGACCAAAAATGATAGAAGACGATAAAAACGTGAAAAATGGTCAAAAACGTACAACATCGACAAAAAACGATAAATAACATGCAGAAATGGCAAAAAAGTGCAAAATCGACAAAAAATGATAAATATGGAAAAATTGACCAAAAACGATTAAAAAAAGGACAAAAAATAAACCAAAACGACAAAAAAGGACAAAAAGAACAAAAAAAGGACAAAAACGACAAAAAAACAAACAAAAACAACCAAAAACGAACAAAAATGACAAAAAAAAAAAGAACAAAAACGACAAAAAAAAGGGCCAAAAACGAACAAAAAAGACCAAAAATAACAAAAAAGGACAAAAACGACAAAAAAACAAACAAAAACAACGAAAAACGAACAAAAATGACAAAAAACGAACAAAAACAACAACAACAACAACAAAAAGACAAAAAAAAACAAACAAAAACAACCAAAAATGACAAAAAACGAACAAAAACGACAAAAAAAACGAAAAAAAAAAGGACAAAAACGACAAAAAACCGAACAAAAATGACAAAAAACGAACAAAAATTACAAAAAAACGAACAAAAAACGACAAAAAACGACCAAAAACGAACAAAAAAGACCAAAAACAACAAAAAAGGACAAAAACGACAAAAAAAAACCAAAAAACAACGAAAAAACGAACAAAAATGACAAAAAAAACGAACAAAAACGACAAAAAAGGACAAAAAAAACAAAAAAGGGCAAAAATAAACAAAAACAACAAAAAACGAACAAAAACGACAAAAACGAACAAAAACGAACAAAAAAACAAACAAAAACAACCAAAAACGAACAAAAATAATAAAAAACGAACAAAAATAACAAAAAACGACCAAAAACGAACAAAAACGACCAAAAACGACAAAAAACAAACAAAAATGTCCAAAAACGAACAAAAATGACAAAAAACGAACAAAAACGACAAAAAACGAACAAAAATGACAAAAAACGACAAAAAACAAACAAAATCAACAAAAAATGACCAAAAACGAACAAAAAGACCAAATTATAGCATACCAACCTTCCGCTTAAGTTGTAATGTAATTGAGTTTAGAAGAAACTGATGTAATGTAATCAAACTTGTAATCGCGATTACATTACATCTAATTTTTTTTGTCCAACCAAACACCCGAGTTAGATTGACAACGTAATGCCAATTACATTACGTTGTCCAATCCTGCAAACCAAACGGGCCCTAAGTTTGGGTATGATATGCTTCGTGTGGGTTTTCAGAAAACAGAAGCAAATTATTAGAGTAAATTTTTAGTTTATAAGTTGCCACAAAAATAAAATAAAAAAAAGTAGTTAAAAATCGGTTTAGATGTTGTTGTTTTCACAAAGTAGTAATGACTCGTATAATAAGTACCAAATCTGACACTAAACGTTTGAAAGTATTTAGATATAGAGGCAATAAATTTAGACCTTTTTTGTTTCATTTTAAATAAAACCCCCCAATTATATAGAAATATTATAAGAAATTGTATTTTCACGTATGAAAAAGTATATATTGTAATCTATATAATAAAGAAGAGCAATTTTAGCACAAAAATTTAAAGACAAAAAATAGTCATGATTAAAATAATTAACCATATCAAATGGTTAGAATCTTGTTCTTTTTCCTCTCCCCATCACATTTTCCTTCTCTTGCTCTATACGTGGATCCCGACCATAACAAACCCCCCCCCCCCCCCCCCCCCCCCCCCGCCCTTCTCCCCTTATTCTATGGGTTGTTGCAACCGTTCTTTGCATGGTTGATGTCATCATGTTCGTACTGCACCCATCCATGCCTCCAAGTTTGTACTAGTCCTTGCCCCGGTCGTTGTTGTCCCGACTCCGCTCTAGTCATGACCACCTCGACCTGTGTCCCAGTCCCTTCACCTTCATTATCACTTGTGTCCTCAATTCTCATCCCTAGCCCCTGTTGTCCCGAGCATAGCCCCCACAACATCCTCTCATGGACCCTCCTTCGTCGCCACCCCCTCCTACCTCTGACAACATGAGAGTTGCCTCCACTTGCTCCGTCGCATGGGTCGTCGACGGCACCGACGTCTTCATCTTATTCTTCCTCCCCACAAAGAAATCCAAATTCTAGTAACCCTAATTCAATCAAACCAGATCATGACTTATGATATTTCTTTGTAGTCATTGTTATTTCTCTTTAATATTTTTTTCATTGGTCGATCAAGAGAAAAATTGGGAATTTTTTTTGATTAATTTTATTTAATGAATGTGGGCAAGACGATTGAGGAGTATTACCATCCATGAGAATTTATGTTATTTATAATTTTTCGTCAATACATCACCATAGCAAGTTGACTAATTAGTTAAAGTACTTATTGGCATAATATGATGCTTTAAGGTATCAAGTTGTAAAGTTGAGATAGATATTTAGAAAGTAAAGTAATATTTTTCATCCATGAAAGGAAAAACATGAGTCAGCATTTAAAAAATATAATGTATATCTAATGACAACAAATATAACACTTATATATATATATATATATATATATATATATATATATATATATATATATATATATATATATATGGAGGATGCCTACAGGCGAGGTTATTAGCCTCTCGAAGATGCGACGGTTTTGTTCCCTCCATACATGTCAAACAGCGGCAGCCAGTCGAACTCTAGCGGTCCAGAATCAGTCCTGTCCTCTTCCTCTGCTATCTTGGAGCATAGTGATAATTGTAGAAGCATGGAAAATATTAGAATAATGATCCATGCGGCTCGGAGTAAGAAGCTTATGCGGCTCACACAGGAGCGGCCCTATGCGGTTCAAAGAAGACTCTCAATCGCATGCGGCTCGGGAGCGTATGCGGTTCAGCAAGGCACATGCGGCTCGATGGATGCCATGTGTGATCCTTCCCTACAGCTGGTCGTTTGGGGGGTGGCCTCATTTAATGCTCTGACACGACTTGGCGACTGTGACTGCTCTGACATAAAGTGTCATAATGGCTCTGCCATAATGACAGACTTTTCGGGAAAGGAAGAAGATCTCTGACCCGAACCGTCAGAAATCCTAGGTTGCCACGTGGCAACTCTCATGCGGCTTAAATGGAAAACAGCTCCATGCGGCTCACGAAGAAGTCACTCTATATATGGTTAGCAGAAATCAGCCATATGCGGCCCACCGAGAGCTCAATCCCTGCGACTCAATACAATGCTAGCTCATGCGGCTCGCAAAGGCTTTACATATGCGGCTCACGGAAGGTTCGTCCCCTGCGGCTCGATGAGGCATTGTCTCATGCGGCTCAGGAAGAGTATCTCTCTGCGGTTCGAGGATAGTCAATCCTATGCGGCTCTGACAGGACTCACAATTAAGACACGTGGCATGGGATCAATAAGAGATTTAACCGAATCTCAACAAATATATTTGACATCATCGTCATAATTACTGAGATCAGGGCATATCATTTATCATCAAGCTAATGGGACACGTGGCGAGCAATCAGACATTAGCATAATCAATCACGAGGATTTAAAGCAGCTAGCATTAATTGCTCATGAGATACGATGCTATCCGCATTAATGGCCGAGATGCACTATAATCAGGATCAAGGGTTCAGATAGAATGAAGGAGCGCCGACATTCCAAACAGATAATCATTAACAAACCCTAATGATCACCCCCCACTCTTATAAATAGCCAGCATCATTCCCTTGTGAAAAAAAAGGAGGAAGAAGAGAGAGAGAGGTCGGCACCAAAAGAAATAAGAAGAGAGAGATCTACACAGAGAGAGCTCCCCCTTCCTTCTTGATAATCACAGAGAGAGAGAGAGAAGCCAGAAGAGCAATCCGAGGAGAGCGAGAAGAGCGTTTCTTCGTCAACGCCAAGCAGATCTTCCCCGAGCCAAGGCTACATACTGATCGTCCAAGGAGTAAGGCAGAGCGGCCGTCGCTTTCTCGAGCCTCTATCGTCACCCCCCAGAATCAAAAATAAACAATCGTACTTAGTCTGCTGTACCTAGGTTTTTGTCCCTAGGCTTTCTTTGTACGAGCGAGTTTGTATTGTGAGTCTAAGTTCAGTCCTCCGATAATTGTTCTGTTCTTTTACAATCAATGGCAAACACGATGGCGACTCTGCTGGGGACTAACTTCTCCACGGCTGAGGAGTTGGTGACGCAATCAGATGCAGCCAAACTTGGCTCCACACAAAAGAAGATGGTCGTCCGTTTCGACCAACAGGCGTTCGAAGAGATGCTCTCTGAAGGCAGCGCTGGCCCGGCCCAGAAGCGCACCCGCACCACGAAGGCTCGCAAAGAATGGAGACCGAAGTCATTTGCTCCTCCTCAAGCCCTCGATGGGATGCCCTCTGTTGCTCAAGACGGCGAGAAGGATTCTCCTGCGGTCCCACTTCAGATCGTAGACAACTCTGCTGTCCCCAAGTCCGGCAGAAGAAAACATTATGATGCTGGACTTGCAGGGACAAAGAGGGACTCTACGCGGACCGAACCGCAGAAGAGTATTAGCCGCAAGGAGAAAGCCCATGCGGCTACATCCGCCAACCGTATGAAGAAAACTCATGCGGCTACTTCTGTCAGCCGCATAACTTATGCGACTACAGTTCCCAACAACATGGACGAGACTCATGCGGCCAGTAAAGTCAATCGTTTGCAGAAAACCCATGCGGCCACAGATGCCAACCGCATGCGGCCAGCCTGCACGGTCGTGACCCCTAGCCGCATAAGAACTCGTCCGACGACAGGAGACAACCGCATGCAGACAGCCTGCACGGTTTCCGCTCCCAGCCGCATAGCACCTGCTCCATGCTCCTCTCGATCAGTTTTCGACCGTCTCTCGTACGGTCCGAACCCTGATGACTCTCTGGATGATAAGCCAGACTCTGTGATGTTCAACTTGGACTCTTCCTATTATGCACCCACGAATGCTAGAAAGAAGAAGTCTAGGGCAGCGCGGGCTCATCAAGCCCAAACAGTTGCCCCAACCTCTGACTATCAGGGCGTCCCGCTGATTATCACACGGGCCTCTGATGGGAAGTTGTACAGAACCGCTCAAGTCCAATCCCCGGCGGCGAACGGACAGAGTGGTTCCTCTGACCTGCGTGAGGCGATCCTCCATAAACGCAAGGAAAGAGAAGGGGCCTCGGCGTGCAAAGAATCCTCACATGGACGTCACTGCACCCAGATCATCGTCAACTGCTGCTGCAACAACGCGGCAGTGAAGGAAGATCGTCCGTCCGTCTTCCACAGACTACAGCACCCGAACTCAGAAGATGAGGCACCTCCTGTTGTCTCCTACAATTCTGCTCAGAAGGTCCCCGCCGAGGGGAGAGGGAAGAAGACAAGCATCTCCAGTCCAAAGATATCAGCCACTACAGCTAAGAAATTGTCGGCTAAACGGTTGCCCTCCACCGGAGTATACCAACACACCCGTTCGAAGACAAAATCTGCTACAACAGGAGACTCATCGTCCCCGACCCTGGGGGTCGTAGGAGCTGGGGGTAGTACTCCTCCGAACGTCCACAACAATCCAACGTTTCAAGAAGACGAACCCCGAGAAACAACCCTCCCATCGGGTACAACAGATGCTGATGTCCCCGAGGACATCCATGATTCTCGAGACGAAGCAAGCTCCGAAGCTGGGGGTAGTATTCCTTCCGAGTCCGAACCTGAAGAGAACATCCCCACATATCCAGATGATTTCTCGACGCATGGGTACGACTCGGAGGGTACATCCTCCACCACTCCCTCCGTCACTCCTCATGTGAAGACGGTATTCATGACAGACAGCAATCAAGGCGGTTCCAGCGATCGCCAGCACATCGACACGTTGGAGGCCATATTGCATGCCTTGGTCAAGTCTGTAGACGAGATCAAAGCGGCACTTCCTACTCTGCAGGGAGTGACACCTGGCCAGACAAGCACGGGTCCCGCAATCAACGTAGATTCAAATTCAGCGGCGCCAAACCAGGGCAATAATCATTCCGAGATAACGGCCCCTACCACGACAGATGAGGCCCGAGAAGTAAGAAGAGAGGTTCAGGAGCTCCGAGCAATGTTCCACGCCCGAGAAAACTCTCAAGACCTCAGAATACGGCAACCATATCCTGCTGAATGGAGGGATGTTCCCTTTCCGCCAAGATATAAGCCGTTCAATATCAACCCATATGATGGCAAGACTTCAGCAAGTCGATACATCACTTACTTTGAGGTCACTACTGACCATCTGCCCCATGATGATGCTATCCTCACGCGGTTATTCATTGGGGCATTAGAAGGAGTCGCCTTCGATTGGTACCGCAACCTGCCAGACAATTGCAACCACTCCTTCGCTGGCTTCAAACGCTTGTTCTTGGAGAGGTTCTATGAGGTAGGACAGGACGTGACGATGTCTACCCTCATGGACGTCGTTCAAGGAGAGAAAGAACTGACGAAAAATTATATTGAGCGGTTTCGTCAAACCGCAATGAAGTTACCATCTGGCAACCCGGACTCTTCTTTGATTGAAATTTTCCAAAAGAGACTACTTCCAACAATTAGTCTCTGGATGGGCGAAAGTCAGTTCAAGGACTGGAAGGCTTTTATCATCAGTGCTACAAGTGCTGAAGAACGATTGAAGAAGGCTCGCCAACTAGGGTTACATATCTCGGAGGGAGAGAACAAGAGCAAGCGTCCCAACACCAGCAACGACAATGGGGTTAGCCCCTCCAACAACCGGGACAACAAAGGCAAGCAGGCTATGGTGACCGATACAGCCCAGAAGTCCGAGCCACAGCCAGCAGACAAACAATGGCCTCAAATCACTTACTCCTTTGAAGACGGTCACATCAAGCCTATCTTGGACATGCTTATACAAGGAGACAGGATTCAGCTTCCTCCACCAAGACGGGAGCCTCGGCCGGCTGATTTGGAGAACCCAAAGTTCTGCCATTACCATCGCTACGTCCACCATGCTACACACGACTGCTATCAACTGAAACGGTATTTCCAAAACCTCATCGATTCGAACGCCCTGGCCATCGATTTCGAAGAGGTAACCGTGGCAGCCAACATGGTGTCCGTACAATTCGGCAGCTTCCCTCCAACAGAGACTCAGGACGGGGTTATACCCATCCCTCTGGCAACAATGGAGATTGCTAATCTGCCGCCTGCTCGCGATCAAGCCGCTGGTCTAGTACCCCTCACCACATCACGAGAGGAAATCATGTGGGTCCATCCGGACCTAGTCCACGAGGTAACTCAGCCCTCTCCACCTTCTAAAAGGAAAAGTGAAAAAGTCAGATCCTGCCGAACTGCCTCGGCGGAAGAAGAAGAAGTCTCGGCCGTCACTACTCGATCCGGAACACAAGCCCAACCGGTGACCGAAAGCGCGACTGATGATCATCCGCCCACTACCAATGATGCTCCGGGACCGGCTCAGCCTTCGACGACCGACAAGCCTAGGCCGAAGGAGACTCGCTTTGACAAGTCCCTCCGGAAGGAGACACCTCAGGGGCTGGAGAGGCCCTACAACTTCGATATCTTAGCGCAATTAGCTAACACCCCGGCCAAATTGTCTTTATATGAACTCCTCAGGCTCTCAAAGGATGTCCGCACGGCTTTAAGTGAGGCGCTCCAAAATGCCGACGCATACTTGGCTCAGGTCAACCTCACGGGAGATAACCAACCTGCAGAGCTCCAAGATAGTGCGTGTACGGGAGCAATGCCCAATATCGTCTTCTCTCCGCAAGATATGCTCATCAAAACTAACCTGCATGATCGCCCGCTATACTACACTGGATACATCGGAGACGTAAAGGTGGACCGAATGCACATTGATCCTGGGTCCTCTATAAGCATCATTCCGAAGGGTCTGCTACATCATCTTCGCATTCCGATGCATCGCCTGACACCTACAAGCACTGCCATTAGCGGTTTCAATTCGGGCAGGAACTACCCAATAGGGAAGATCCGTTTGAAGTGTCAGATCGGCGATCTCCAATCAGAAGTCACCTGTTATGTCATAGATGCCGACACTTCTTACAATATCCTTCTGGGACGGCCTTGGATACACGATTACATGATCGTGCCTTCCACACTACACCAGTGCTTCAAATATGTCGATAAGCACGGCTTCGTGAAGACAGAGTTTGCCGATATCGATCCCTTCAAGGGGGTCGAATCTTATTACTCAGACTCCTGTCTATACGAAAAATCAAAGAAGCATCTGGTCGAAGAAGATGTGCAAACTCACAACAAGACGGCTACAGGATCAGAAGAACCTCTAACGATCCATCTTCAGGCTCGCAAACCGGGCAATTCTGTACCCCTTACGGCCACTCTGCGTAAGGACACAATCAGTCTCTCCGCACAAGAAGAACAGATGAGAATCCGGCTGCCAAAGTCCGGCCAAACGCCGAGACCCATAACAGGGCCACTTACCATCAGACTACCGAGAGTCGGTCAGCTCCAAACGGAGAAGCCCAATCCCTCCGACAGACCGCTCACAATACGCCTTCCCAAGAAGGTTCTTCACCCTGATGCGAGGTCTGACACTTCTAGCGAACCAGCCATCCCTCGCCTCACATCAAGTACCAAATTGGGGGTTGCTAGTTTACCAACAACTCCACGATCTGCTCCGCCAGTTGAGCCTCTGAAGATCAAGCTGACTAGGTCGTCCTTCCAGTCTTCATTTATACAGGGGGTGGCCGAAGAAGAACCAGAATTGGCCAAGTATGTGGCTGCCCACTCCGATACCCCCTCCGCAGATGATGGGTTATCTTTGAACTACACCGAGCTCAATAAGCTATGTACAATATACGCTATGGAACACGGTATAGGCACTCACCTACATACACAGGTGACAAATGTGTACACCGCCATCCGACTTACTCCAGTAGAAGACACGTACCGAATAGTCGAGGGAGGGGACCACCCGATCATCTTCGGCCGGACGAACAACCCACATCCCCCCGCCATGGAAGAAGTCGACTTAGGGTCAGATGCCGGAAGACTGCCTCTGTATCTCTATAGCCCTCAATCCAAATATCTCATACAGAAACAGGGGTATGATCTAGAGACAACGCCAGGACTGAACTACGGCACTGGACGACGATTACCTTTGAAGACGCCAGCCCCGGCGGGCAAACCACGGAACTACTATAACAAAACCCGATGCGGTTTAAGGTATGTAACGCCTACTACGACCCCTGAAAGCTCAGATGAAGAATGCGACTGGCAGTCACATTCAACCGGATCACCGACTTCCGACTCAGATACCAGTATCGGAGATGTGTTCAGACAAATCATGTCAGTCAACATGGCGTTCGCTGACGCTTACGAGGAAGACGAAGACATCCCCGAAATCCTTGAGCTAGAACCATGGGTCCAGCAATTAGACGCACAATGGGAAAAGCGGTTCGAACTGAGAGAACCTCCTACCGAAGATGAGGTCATACAAGTGGATCTCGGCAGCGAAGCTTCTCCAAAACCGATCTTTATCAGTAAAAGCCTAACTGACGAAGAACGAGAATCGCTGTTAGTATTCGTCAGAGAATACATTGATGTGTTCGCCTGGAGCTATGAAGACATACCGGGGTTAAATCCTGACATCGCTCTCCACAAACTCAATATACGGCCAGATGCAAAGCCAGTCAAGCAGCAACAACGACGCTTCCGCCCAGGTGTCATGGACGCGATCGAAACTGAAGTCAACAAGTTAATAGCCAGCAGTTTCATTCGTGAAGAGCAACATCCTGACTGGGTCGCCAACATAGTACCGGTCCTTAAGAAAAATAGGAAGATCCGAATCTGCATCGACTTTCGTAACCTGAATGAGGCATGTCCGAAGGACGAGTTTCCCCTCCCCATCACAGACATCATGATCGACAACACATGCGGCTTTGAACGTATGTCATTCATGGATGGATTCTTGGGGTACAATCAAATCAAGATGTCTCCCGACGACGAAAAGCACACTTTATTCCGAACGTCGATTGGTACATACTGCTACACAGTCATGCCATTCGGTCTAAAGAATGCTGGCGCTACATATCAGCGGGCCATGAGTATTATTTTCCGAGAACATTTACGTAAAACAGTAGAATGCTATGTCGACGACATCGCCGTCAAGAGTCGCCATAAGGAAGATCATCTGCAAGACCTGAGAACGATATTCGACCTGATGAGAGCCCATAACCTGAAGATGAACCCTACGAAATCATTCTTGGGCGTATCCAGCAGGAAATTCTTAGGCTTTATCATCACGGCACGGGGCATCCATGTAGACCCTGAGAAGACGAAGGCAATCATGGAGATGGGTCCTCCGAAAAATTTCCGCGAACTCAGAGGCCTCCAAGGGAGGCTAGCTTACATCAGGAGGTTCATTTCCAACCTCTCCGGGCGATGCCGACCGTTCACACACCTCATGAAGAAGGGAGTCTCATTCGTATGGGACGAGGAATGCCAGTGTGCTTTCGACGACATCAAAGAATATTTGTCGAATCCCCCAGTCCTGGTGGCCCCGGTCCCCGGAAAACCATTCCTGCTCTACGTACGAGCGATGGAACACTCCCTTGGTGCCCTGCTAGCACAAAATAATGATGCAGGCCACGAGCAGGCCATATATTATCTCAGCCGAATGATGATCGGGCCAGAACATCGATACACCGCCTTAGAGAAGGAGGGTCTCGCCCTGGTATTCGCTATTCAAAAGACGCGACACTATGTCACAGGACAAACCATACATGTGATCTCGCGAGTCAACCCCCTCAGAGTCCTCATGACTAAACCAGGGGCCCTCAGCTCTCGCCTCGCCACATGGGCAATATTGCTGTCCCCCTGTCATATGATTTTCGTCCCGCAAAAGGCTGTTAAGGGTCAAGCCCTAGCAGACTTTTTGGCAACCCACCCAGGATCGGAGTCATCCAGAATCTATGAAAAGATCCCAGACGAGGTCGTCGATTCGAATACAGCCATCCACAATAACATATGGCGAATGTTCTTCGATGGCGCCTCAAGGACCGGACCCAAGGGATACATCGTCGTCGGGGTCGGAGTGGTATTAATTTCTCCTACTGGGCTGGTGATCAATCGTGCCTACTCCCTCACGGAACCCTGCTCCAACAATGTGGCTGAATATAACGCTCTGGTCATTGGCCTCCAACTTGCAAAAGAGCTGGGGGTAGAATACCTTGAAGCATACGGCGACTCCCAACTAATCGTCAATCAGATCAGGGGCTCGTACGAGGTTCGCCATGAAGACATGATCCCCTACCATCAAATTGCGATCAACATTATCTCATCATTCGAGGGATTCTTCATCGAACACGTCCCCAGACTCCAAAATATCGAAGCCGATGCCCTAGCAGGCCTTGCCGCTTCCTTAGCAGTGCCGAACCAAGCTCATCATTCGGTTGACGTAATAGGCCACGAACTGGTCTATCCCAAGAACAACGTTCAAGCCATGGCAAGTTATTCCGCCCAGACGGTCGACGACACACCAGACTGGAGACAGCCGTTCATCGACTTCGTCGTATACGACATCCTCCCAGAGAATCCAAAGGAAGCTACCTCTATCAGATGGCGCTCTCTCAGGTTCTTCTACGATACAGAGACGAAAATGTTGTATCGCCGCTCCTACGACGGATTATTGCTCCGGTGCTTGTCGAACGCGGAAGCTACAGAAGCTGTACGAGAAGCTCACGACGGTGTCTGTGGGGCCCATCAACCCGGCCCAAAGCTACAGGACCGCCTTCGCCGGATGGGCTACTACTGGCCCACAATGGTGGCAGATGCGATAGATTATGCCAGAAAATGCAAGGCCTGCCAAGTCCACGCGGATTTTATTCATCAACCATCCGAGTTTCTGTATCCAACGGTGGCATCCTGGCCATTCGAAGCATAGGGAATGGATATCATTCGTCCAATCACCCCACCTTCCTCCCGAGGACACCGCTTCATACTTGCGATCACTGATTATTTCTCCAAATGGGCGGAGGCTGTCCCACTCGCAGAAGTTAAAACTTCAAACGTGATCAGCTTCCTTAAGCATCACGTTATCTACCGCTTCGGACTACCACGAAGAATCATCCATGATAATGGTCCACAGTTTATAAGCCATGCATTCTACCGATTCTGCGATAAGTACCGCATTCAGAATGTCGCTTCGACACCATACAACCCGGCAGCAAACGGGTTGGCAGAGGCATTCAACAAAACAATCATCAAACTCCTCAAGAAGTTCGTCTCCTCCAACAAACACGACTGGAACGAGAAGCTCGGCGAGTGCTTATGGGCTTATCGCACCACGGTTCGAACAACCACCGGGAATACACCATTCTCTCTGGTGTACGGGAGCGAGGCAGTCCTCCCTTTGGAGACTCAGATCCCCTCACTCCGCGTTGCCCTCACTTATCAATTGACAACGGATGATAACTACCGACGACGATTACAAGAGTTGGAGGCTTTAGATGAAAAGCGCCTCCTAGCTCAGCAAAGGATCGAGCTATACCAAGCACGCATCTCAGGAGCCTTCAACAAAAAAGTTAAAATCAGAACATTCCAAGTGGGTGATCTTGTTCTGGCAGTCCGGAGACCGATGGTCATGACTCACAAGACCACCGGTAAGTTCCAGCCAAAATGGGAAGGTCCATTTGTCATCGAGACCGTGTTCTCCAACGGCGCCTACCGCCTCGCTAAGCCGAACGGAGATTTGCTCATGTTGCCCGTCAACGGCAAGTTCCTGAAGAAATACTATGTTTGAACATCATTCTCCAGATTATCGAGTCATGTACTCCTTTAGTACCACTGAACTCCCATCCATCATTCTCCAGATTATCGAGTAGTACCACTGAACTCTCGTCCACCCTATTTCAGATTATCGAGTCATGCACCCGCTGGTGCCGCTGTACTCTCACTCCCTCAATAGTCCAAATTACCAAGTTATGTACCAGCTGGTGCCTCTGAACTTACATTTCGGTCACTCTTTCAGATAGTAAGTCAAGTATGATTATACCTCTGAACTTTCTTCCTGTCAGAGATCCTCCCTCAGGATTCACTACCCGCACTCCCAGTGCACAAAAGGGTAGTCGATCCACCAATTTCCGAAACGACCATGTCCTCATTACCTCTGAGTCGTCTTCACTTCCACCAAAAACAAACCGCCCCCTCGTATAGAACTTCCACGTTCTCCTACCTCTGAGTCGTTCTATGTACCCAATCTTCATTGAGCCCACTCCTGCCATGTCCTCACTACCTCTGAGTGGGAAGGCTCCGTCGAAGAAATCGTCATATTTGCCATGTCCACATTACCTCTGAGCAAGTATGTCGATCCCCTTTTAACCTATTATCTGTACCCACAACCGGAGTACGACAAGGATAATAGGTCCACAAATGTCTCCTGTTGACCACAAATGTCCCCTGTTGACCACAAATGTCCTCTGTTGACCACAAATGTCCTCTGTTGACCACAAATAGCTTCCGTAAAGTCTCTCCTGCCATGTTCTCATTACCGCTGAGCAGGAAAATTTCACGATAAAACCTTCATGTTTGCCATGTCATCATAACCTCTGAGCAAATGTGATTGGTTTCCTTTCATCCCATTATCCGTATCCTGAACCAGGGTACGCCAAGGATAATAGGCCCACAAATATCCCTTGCTAAGCTTCTTAGCATAAATCCACCATCTTACCATGCCCCGGGAGCCCAGCTGCTCTACGGCATTCCTTCTCCCAGTACCGAGAACATCCATGACCATTTTGCCATGGCTGTCCCGGATATCCCATCTAAACTGTTATCCGTATCTAAAACCAAGGTACGCCTAGGATAACAGGTCCACAAATAATTCCCCAGCAAGTCCGATTCTATGAACACCGATACAAGAAAGCAAAGATGAGATGAAACATGTCTATTTTCGAGATCATATTACTGTTACAAAGTAGAAATAAAAGGACAAACAAGCAAGACAAGACAAAGAAACGACTATGGTTCAGAGGTACACAACGTCGAGGGATGGTCCTTCAGCAGGATAGTCAACCGCTCAAACTATCGATTAGTTCCACATACTGCTTTTGGAGTCAACAGCGTCACATCTCCCCGAGGAGCAAAGGTTCCATGGGGAAATAAAATCCCCAGGCTTAACATAACCCCACCCTTTCAGGATACGTATGCCGATCATATTCTAGACTATCGTCTACATCCATAACGGAGTACATTAAGGATACAAAGTTCACATAGAATATCCTGTTAAAGGCGACCATTACAAGAAAAGAGGGAAGCAAATACATTCCATTCATTGAAACGATCGGCCACATTCACATGACTAACAAACAAAACTAAAAAGAACTTTTTACTACTTCATTCAGACGGAAAGAAAAGGCACAAACTACAGAAACATGCGGGCAGAAGACAGACATCCGCAAGGAATTCCTAAAACCTAGTTGCAGAAGCGCCCATACCACTCCCTCAACCACCTTACATAGGAAGGATGCAGTTGAAGGAGATCCTCATCTGGAATAGGAGTATCAGAATTCCCCGAGCTACCACCCCCAGTTGTTTCGACACTCGGAGAGAGACCATCCTGTGCAGACGACGAGTCTTCCTTCTTCGTTTCTTCCTTAATGGAGGGAGACCCCTGGTCGACGACAGGGGGTGGCGGTTCCTCTGTGACTGCAACCTCAGCGCTCAGCGGAGATACTGAAAGAATCAAAGACGGAAAGACAAAATAAAAAGATATTCAGAAAATAGTCATGCAGCTCGTTTAAAGACAATTCACAGGCGGCTCCGACAGGGGGCATACCCCATGCATGGGGCGTGTAGGCGAACCACGTAATTCGTATGCGGCTCAGACATGGGGTATACCCCATGCGACTCGATCAAGGGACGTGTATGCGGGCCATATAGTTGCGTACACGGAGTAAGCAGTAGAGCAGACCCTATTAGGGTTTCATGGGACGTGCATGCGGACCACATAACCCGTATGCGGCTCAGACATAGGGAATACCCCCATGCGGCTCGATCAGGGGGCGTGTATGTGGGTTACGTGGTTGCGTGCACGGAGTAGGCATCAGAGCAGACCCTGTTAGGGTTTCAAAATACCCAATCTTCTACATAGGTTATTACCTTCGATGGTGACGTGAACATCGAGGCGGACGGGGGGGGGGGGGGGGGGGGGCGACGGTCGACGACGAAGCCGATTTCTTTCTCCTCGCCGCGGCCTTCTTCACAGTCTTGGAAACCCTAGGCGCCATTGCTGTTTGTCGGTTGGGGGAAGAAAACAAGACAGGAGTTTTTCAGTCAAGAAAAACCTAAAGTCCAAACCAAACACCCACCTATTTATAGACAGAGAAAGAAGGATTGATGACCGACGCTTCGTACGACGTGATCGACCCTTCGGCTATCAAGACAAAACCGGCTCTTGGGATCCTCCCCCAAAAGGCGGCGTTAAATCAAATCAAAGGCACTTAATGAAGATTTGCACACGTGTTCAGGACACGTGGCAACCAGTTTATGCGGCCAGATGAATTTATGCGGCTAAGGCACTTATGCGGCTAGGAAGCTCAGGCAGACAGAAAAATCCTATGCGGCATGAACGGGGCCATGCTTCTTGTTCAAAGTATTCCAATTTTTACAAATTGAAAACTTTGAAGGGGGTCATGTAGAAGTATGAAAAATATTAGAATAATGATCCATGCGGCTCGGAGTAAGAAGCTTATGCGGCTCACACAGGAGCGGCCCTATGCGGTTCAAAGAAGACTCTCAATCGCATGCGGCTCGGGAGCGTATGCGGTTCAGCAAGGCACATGCGGCTCGATGGATGCCATGTGTGATCCTTCCCTACAGCTGGTCGTTTGGGGGGTGGCCTCATTTAATGCTCTGACACGACTTGGCGACTGTGACTGCTCTGACATAAAGTGTCATAATGGCTCTGCCATAATGACAGACTTTTCGGAAAATGAAGAAGATCTCTGACCCGAACCGTCAGAAATCCTAGGTTGCCACGTGGCAACTCTCATACGGCTTAAATGGAAAACAGCTCCATGCGGCTCACGAAGAAGTCACTCTATATATGGTTAGCAGAAATCAGCCATATGCGGCCCACCGAGAGCTCAATCCCTGCGACTCAATACAATGCTAGCTCATGCGGCTCGCAAAGGCTATGCATATGCGGCTCACGAAAGGTTTGTCCCCTGCGGCTCGATGAGGCATTGTCTCGTGCGGCTCAGGAAGAGTATCTCTCTGCGGTTCGAGGATAGTCAATCCTATGCGGCTCTGACAGGACTCACAATTAAGACACGTGGCATGGGATCAATAAGAGATTTAACCGAATCTCAACAAATATATTTGACATCATCGTCATAATTACTGAGATCAGGGCATATCATTTATCATCAAGCTAATGGGACACGTGGCGAGCAATCAAACATTAGCATAATCAATCACGAAGATTTAAAGCAGCTAGCATTAATTGCTCATGAGATACGATGCTATCCGCATTAATGGCCGAGATGCACTATAATCAGGATCAAGGGTTCAGATAGAATGAAGGAGCGCCGACATTCCAAACAGATAATCATTAACAAACCCTAATGATCACCCCCCACTCTTATAAATAGCCAGCATCATTCCCTTGTGAAAGAAAAAAGGAGGAAGAAGAGAGAGAGAGGTCGGCACCAAAAGAAATAAGAAGAGAGAGATCTACACAGAGAGAGCTCCCCCTTCCTTCTTGATAATCACAGAGAGAGAGAGAAGCCAGAAGAGCAATCCGAGGAGAGCGAGAAGAGCGTTTCTTCGTCAACGCCAAGCAGATCTTTTTCGAGCCAAGGCTACATACTGATCGTCCAAGGAGTAAGGCAGAGCGGCCGTCGCTTTCCCGAGCCTCTATCGTCACCCCCGAGAATCAAAAATAAACAATCGTACTTAGTCTGCTGTACCTAGGTTTTCGTCCCTAGGCTTTTTTTGTACGAGCGAGTTTGTATTGTGAGTCTAAGTTCAGTCCTCCGATAATTGTTCTGTTCTTTTACAATCAATGGCAAACAATAATGTCCCCAATATCCTTTCCGGAGTCACATCTACCCAGCACCCTACTTTGCTCAGACCAGATCTGCCATGACAGGGCACACTCAAAGAAAATGTGCCCTATAGATTCATTTTCTACACTGCATAACACACACTTAGGATCTGGAACCGGAATCCCAAAAGCACTAAGTCGATCCCTTGTCAATAGTATATATATATATATATATATATATATATATATATATATATATATATATATATATATATATTATTAAAAAATGAATCCCTCTTCTTCCTCATCTTCTTCCTCATCCCGCTGCTCCCTCCCCCCATGAAGACCCTAGGGTCTCCCCCGCCCCCTATTCTCCTTTCCTGCTCGGCTTCCGATGGTGGCCTCCTGGCCGGACGACCTGCTGGCCCTAGTCGGCCAACACCCCACCGCCTCTTCCTCCCCCTTCCCGGTTTCTCACCCTTCTTCCTCCCCTCTCCACCCTTTGTCACTTCTCCCAAGACCTCACACCCCTCCGACTGGCCTGCCCGGCAGCTCCGGATTCCCCTCAGCGTCCGGTTGGGCTTTTCTCCTGGGGGATGGTGCCATCAGGGCAGAGAGATCACCGGAGCTCAGTGGCCAGCAACCGACTTTCCCTTCCTCTTTTCAAATTGGCACTTTTCCCTATGCCCCGTCCGGATGGGACCCCCCTGCAGCGCAGGACAGGGGCCTCACCTACCCACCTACCCGGGATGGGACTCCACCTGCAGTGAAGGTCAGGAGCCACTCTTTCCAAGGTCCCTCGGTATGGGCGCCTATGGGCCGCGCCTAGAGGAAGACTCCTCCTTTTTACGCTCGGTTGCACAGTACGCTGCTTTGCTGGCCGCTCAGCTGAGTGGGTCCCACCCATCCCTAGCAAATTCAGCAGTTTACGCCGCTATCCCCAAGCATCAGCTCAGCGGGTCCCACCCCCCGCAAACCAATTCAGCATTTTACGCAGCAAACCCCCTGCAGCAGCTCAGCGGGTCCAACCCACCCCAAACCATTTCAGCAGTTTACGCTGCTAACCCCTTGCTTCAGCTAAGCGGGTCCCGCCCTTACTCTTCCTCTTACGCATCCCTCCCTCCCTTTGCTGACTCTGCCCCCGAAGCTTCTCATAATCATTTTTATGCTGGTCACGTGGAGCCCTATTCGGCGCACCACGCTCCTTCCCAACTCCAAGCTGGAGAGGCGGCCCCCACCTCTGTGCATCTGTCCCTCTTCCAACCAGCGTACTATTCCGATCCAGCCCCCACGCTGGCTTTCGCCCCCCCTCCGGGTACCTCCGGAGCCCCGTCCTCCTTCCTCCCTCCGTCATCCTCCCTGGCCGCTGCCCCCCCTACTCCTGTTGTACCCACCGCCAGTCTTCCAACAGTCACTCTCTCCTTAGCCCCTGGTCCCCCCGAAGTGCAGCCCTCCACCACTATCGCACCCGTCGCTCCCCTTCCCGGGACCTCGGGAGATATCCCCTCCTCGAGCGTTGTCGACCTCGAGACCCCTCCCGATGAGGCCCTAGCTGCCATTATCGCCCTTACCGCCCCCCTCTGTCCGCGGCGGCCCCTCCGGAGGTGCCGTCTACCGACCGGGGAGTAGCCTCCGCCACTGTCACCCTTTCGGATCTTCCCTCTCCCCCAGGCAGCCCTCTATTTCCAGGCCCCGGAATCCTCCCCAGCGCCCCATTCCGGCCACCGGCAACCCCCCGTTTCTACCATCTCCGACCGGGAGGTTACCCTGGCCTCATCCCCGTCAGGACCCGCCCAACGGTCTTTCGCCGCAGCTCTGCGCCCGGACCTGGTCTCCCAGAAGGATCTCATTCTCCGGGATGTCAGCCTCCCGGACATCGAACTCCCTCAGGAATCAGCTATTCCTTTCATCCCCTTCTCCGACTTGGAACTGAACTCACTGTCATCCTCCTTCCCCCACACCTTTGTTAAAAAGTTTTCTACCGGCTGCCCTAAATTATCTCGGGTGCAGGAAGAGATTGCCAGATGGAGCCTCTCGACGGGATACAGGGTAGCCCCCTAGACCCTAAACACATTCTCCTCCACCTCTCGTCAGAGACCGACCACAGGACCGTGTGGTCCAAAGGCACATGCAGAATCGGCCCCCACACGATGAAGATCATCAAATGGTCGCAAGGATTTTCCACCAAAGAGGACTCCGCTAGAGTCGCTGCCTGGGTCACCCTACCCAATCTACCTCTCATATGCTTCGTCCCAGCGGCTCTAAGACGCATTGCCAACTCCTTCGGCACGTACGTCGCCACGGCCCCCGAAACCAGCAACCTAACCAAGGTCCACTATGCTAAAATTTGCGTGGAACTCGACCTCACCACTGAACCACCCAACTTCATAACCATAGAGTTGGGCAGCCAGACCCACACCCAACAAGTCCTCTATGACAACCACATTATGTTCTGCAATCACTGCCACTTAAGAGGCCATCTCACAAAGTACTGTCATCGCCTTCATCCAAAACTCAAGAAGAAAGCTCCCCGGATAGACAACGAGCCAGCAGAAGGCAGAACATCACCTATCCTGTCGCGCCCAAACTCGCACACTCGTTTCGGATCCAGTGACGGCAAGACGGACCGTAGCGAGAATCCCTGTAAAACTCTGATCAAAGCCCAGCCCCCCTGCAACATTCTAGACCTTACCGTCTCCAACCAATTTGAGGTCCGAGATTCAGCAGAGGTTGAATCAAGTGACCCCCGTGAGGAACTTGATATCACCGAGATATCACACAGCAACCCGAACACGGAACATGATAAGAAGGTTACCAGTGTTGACCAACAAATCCCCAACGTTGACTCGGTTGAAGAAGCCCTTACAATCCTCGGACCGGACCAAGTACAGAGAGGACTTCAGATTCAAGCCGCGGGGTACCCTCTCCAACATACTATTCTTCTGATCCGGAGCCCCAGTGACTCTTTGGCCATCCCCCCCCCCCGATGACCCCATCTTGGACTCCGTCGGGGAATTAGTGAGCAGTCCCTCGGACCCACCAGAACAACCTTCTAGCAAGGCGGAGGCATCCCCCTCGCTCGGGGACCTCGGCAATTCGTCAAGGGCAGATACGTCTACATCTCACGGGGTCGGAGCCAACAAAGCTATTGTCGACAACAAAACTATCTTAACCAGATCCGCCACCAGGCGGAACAAGAAACCCTCTCCTTAACTTCATCAATGATTAACATCCTATCGTGGAATGTCCGCGGCCTGTCGAACAAACCCACATTAAGGAGATTATCCGGCATGAAAAAATCCACAAGATCGACATCATTATCATCATTGAACCCAAAATTCCTCCCAAAAGATTAAAATCGATCCAGCTACAGCTCGGCTGCCCCACGGCCGTAGCAGACAGAAACGACATTTGGATCCTCTGTTCGACGAATGTCAAAATTGGAGTTATCCAGGACTCCCAACAGGCTCTCACTTGCTGGTGGGAACACCCTACGATCCCGGAACGGTCTATCCTTTCCGCGGTTCATGGTAGTTGTGATATTAGCGACCGTAAACTTCTCTGGAATGACCTCATAAACATCCACCACCACCACATCAACTCCCCTTGGCTGTGCATCGGGGACTTCAACGCGGTCACAAGCAGAGAAGAGAAAATCGGAGGGCGTCCTCCTCCCACAACGGCCATGCAAGACTTCAACAATTTTATCTTTAATGCTCATCTCACCACCCTCCAGTTCACTGGCAACGCTTTCACCTGGTACAATATGCAGGAAGGCGACCGCCGGCAATACTCTCCCCTGGACAGAGCCCTCACAAACGACCGCTGGCACGAAATGGGGATCACCACCAACCTTTCCCATATAAACTCCACTGAATCTGACCACGCCCCTCTGCTGGTTGAAATCAAAAACAGTACTAGACCTCTCAAAAAGAACTTACTAATTTCTCGACTTCTGGACAGATCATCCCCAATTTCTGGGCATTGT
Organism: Iris pallida; assembly: GCA_029216955.1. NCBI lineage: Eukaryota > Viridiplantae > Streptophyta > Magnoliopsida > Asparagales > Iridaceae > Iris > Iris pallida. The sequence continues at coordinate 584,324 of JANAVB010016191.1, read as the reverse complement.
CACGGAAGCTTGGAATCGGGAAGACTCTCCCAATCCCTTAGCGCGGGTGAGCAACAGGCTCCGAGCAACGAGGAAAGCTCTATCCAATTGGAGCAAGCTTGCATATGGGGACATTTTCCAAGCCGTGCGTGTTGCGGAGGACGATGTCACTCGCGCTGAAACTAATTTTGCGTCGGATCGCTCCGCGAAGGCCAGGTCTGTCCTGAACCTCACCAAGGCCATGCTCAAATTCCGGCTCAAAGTGGAAACCGACTTCTGGAAGCAGAAAGCGAGATTGAAATGGGACAGCGAGGTTGATAGAAAGACGACAACGGGGACATCATCACTGACCACAAAAGCATCCAAGAAGCTGCGGCGGATTTCTACTCTAAATTATTCACCAAGGAGAATGTTCATATTGACAGACCCTTCTTGGACCAAATCCCCAGACTCATAAATAACAACGACAACACCCAGCTGGAGCGTCCACCTACGGTCCACGAGGTTAAAGACGCGGTGTGGGCCCTGAACGAGCACAGCGCTCCCGGCCTGGACGGGTTCACTGGGGTCTTCTTTCGCAAATGCTGGGATATCATCAAGCAAGACATCACCGACATGGCAATCACTTTCTTCGAGGGTGCCACATACCCCAAAGCAATTTCTAGCGCCAACCTCATCCTCATCCCGAAGATCGATAACCCAGAGTCCTTTCGGGACTATCGTCCTATCAGTCTTTGCACCTTCACCAACAAAATCATTTCCAAAATCATTGCCTCCAGGATGGCGGGGATTCTGCCTAAGATTATTTCAGAAGAGCAAAGCGGCTTTGTGCAAGGAAGAAACATCCAGGACAATATTATGCTGGCCCAAGAGCTTATAACCTGCATGAAGTTCCCAGCCAGAGGGGGCAACATTGCCGTTAAGATAGACATGGATAAAGCCTACGACAGACTGGACTGGCAATTTATGATCTGGGTATTCAGAGCGTTCGGATTCTCGGAAGTTTGGACCAACACCGTGTGGAGATCCATCAGCAACTCGTGGTTTTCTACGGTTATCAACGGCCAGGCCGGTAGATTCTTCAAATCCAGTAGGGGTGTTAGGCATGGCGACCCCCTATCCTCCACTGTTTTCATCATTGCCGCGGATGCCCTGAGCAGAAACCTTAACAATTTGGTCAACACCCCAAATTTCTAACACTATCACACCTCCAGTGGCTGCCCTATCATCACCCACCTGGCCTTCGCAGACGATTTACTAATCTTCTCCTCGGAAGAAGTTGGAGCGGTGGAAGTGGTACATAATACCCTTCAGAGGTACTCCAGATGTTCGGGTCAGAAGATCAATCCATCCAAGAGCATTATCTACGCCCATCACAACATCAAAAGAGAGCTCGCAACCAACCTCTCACAATTAACATCATTCGCTGTTACCCAACCCCCGTTCATCTACCTCGGATGCCCCCTGGTGTATGGGAAATCTAACACTCGCATCTTCGAGAACCTCATCGCTAGAATCAGGAGAAAACTTGAAGGGTGGCATAATGCCACACTGTCCCCGGGCGGCAAGATAATCCTAATCAACCATGTACTCACTTCTATCCCGATCCACACGCTGGCTGCGTGTTCTCCGCCTAAGAAGGCTCTTGATTCGATCGAACAGATCTTCTGTAACTTCTTCTGGGGGTACAGCAACGGACAGGACAAGCACCACTGGGCTAGTTGGGAATCCATGGCCCACCCTACCGCGGTCGGTGGCCTGGGATTTACCAAGTTAACCGACATCGTTAATTTCTTCTCTATGAAGTTGTGGTGGAAACTCCGCACGAGCAACAACTTATGGACCAGATTCATGAAGGCTAGGTACTTCAAACACATTCACCCATCTCTGGCCATATCCAACAGCAGATCATCGGCGGCTTGGCGTCTCATCCTTGTCGGCCGCGACCTCGCCGAGCCTGCAATGAGACTCGTATTGGGAGCCGGCGACTCGAACCCATTCCTGGAGCGTTGGACCGGGGAAGGCTTAATCCCGAGTATTGTGGAGACCCCGAAAAACAGCAGAATCAGAGACTTGTGGAACTTCTCTACCAACGATTGGAACTGGGACAAAATTAGTGAGTGGGCTGGTGATGAAGCGGTGGCCAGCATCCGCCAGAACGAAATATCTATTGGCAGCGACAAAGATTTGCTTAGTTGGACGCTTGAAGCTTCGGGAGTTTTCTCGGTGAGGTCAGCGAGGGCGGCTATCATCGGGAGTGTAGCGCCCCGCTTTCGATAGGCGACGGAACTTCATAATATGCTAGCGCCGAGTCAGATCGACCGGGAACTTAGATGGCCATCTGACTCGATCGCTAAGCTTGGTAAACGTTAACGCCTTGTGGCATCGATTCAAATCGATTTGGACGGAAGTTACGAGAATCGATCCAACTAATGGAACGACTTCTGTTGGAATAAGTCCTAGATGCAGCGGGCTGCGTCTCGGCGAGTGAGCTCTCTATAAGAGTTCCTTCGACGGGACCGGACCGCTGTATGGTTTTCTTGGAGCTTTGTCGCTGGGCTTGATGAAGTGCTTTCGCGTCGTTTTCATGGATGCAATTACAATTTTGATGCAAGGGGAAAAGAAGGAATTCTAACAAAGCGTTGGTGCCATTGCAGGAGCTCGCGTAACTAAGGATTGACGTTGCGTAGCACTTGAACGATCGGCACGAAGCAAAGTAATTGGTGGGTGATTTGGCCTTCCTTTCTATTCTGTCCCGCAAACTTATTCCTTGCTTCGAATTCATTCAAATCGAACGATGCCAAGTTAATTGCATGCCAATCCACTAAGTCAAGAACCCGGGAAAAACCGTATCGATTTTGAGTAATCTACTCGGAAAAATACAAGTTTCTCACATAACTGGAAAAGTTTAAGGTTCTAGTAAAAAGATAGACTATTTCATCTGCTGCAAAATATTATGAAACGTCGATCATGGGTTATGATGCCTCGGACAATTTGGTGCCCACGGGACGCTAAATCGGTGTACGACTTTGGGAAAAATGAATCGTTGCATGAGTTGCGAGAAATGATAATATCGTTCGATACTATCCATGCTATACAAAACTGTTCGCATATATGAAACTATTCGCACATAGGCATGGTCATGGACAGCTTGTGCACAAGTTCGTTTTCCTCGAAACGGTATCCGGGGCATCGGAACCGATTCGTCCTAGGGGGAATAATTTATCGTGCTTCAGCACGAGGCATGCGGGACCTTCAGTAAGGCTTGCAACCTAGGCTGAACGGGTTGCGTCGCATGCCAACTTCGATTAAGTCCCTAGTGGTGCGTAGCACCAATGACCGCATATGAGATAGTTGCATGCTCACCTATTGTCTTATGCAGGTGTAAATATTATCTCTGTTTTCATGCAGGGACGAGCACGGCCGTGGTAAGAAATATGATAAACTGCGATGTTATGTTGTATGCTTTAATACTCAAAGACGGCTATCGAATATGAATTGAATTCATTTAGTTCTAATAGAAAGACAACTCTAAAGTATGCCTATCCTAACAATCAGAGTCGGTTTAGACGAGTTGGTTCGTCTCGTCCACTTAGCAAGTGTGCTAATCTCCTTCCCCAATTTCCCCAGGTGCGGCGGGCGCTCCAACCTAAAACAAAGCTGAAGTACGGAGAGGCGTTTTAAAGCTCTTCCTATACTGAAGTATTTTGAAGCCAATTCAAGTCGACGGCTTATGTATAAAGGGGCGAATGTATGGAACGGCAAGCGTAGTTCAGGCAACTTGTCGAATGTATTTTCTTTCTGTTTTCAATCAATGTAGCCGCAACGGCATCCAATGTAAATTATGACTTGCACTTCGTTGCAAGCTATGAATGAAAAGCATTTCTATCTTTCTATACTGCGTCTTATATTCTGATGTGATTTGTGAAGTTTTGACTTGGCGTATTAATATCAAAATCAAAAGATAACCGTTTGAGAACTTGTCATCTTGCCTTGCACGAGCGCAACTCCAGGCTCGTGCGGCATCACGCCTTAGCGAGGACGATCGAATCGGCAAAATTAACATCGGGGACGAACGTTGCCGACTCGGGGCATGACAAATTGGTATCAGAGCTCAGTTATATTTCCTCGGATTTTCGAAATATGTTTCATTGTTGGAATGTCCGTTGCGATGGCTTGATTGAATGCTTGTCGGCATGCTGCGTGAAATACAAGTTCCATACAGGTAAGCCCGTAGATATTTTTGAAAAATACTAATGGGTTTATAATATTTGTAGGAATGACTAAGCGAGATAAGAAAATCGCCAGCCCAACAACCCAAACTGTAGATAGTACGTCGAGCACAAAAAGCACCGAGCCTAACGAGACGACTATGCAGAAGATGCTACAGTTGATGGAACTGCAGCAGCAGCAGCTTCAGACACAATTCAAAGCTCAATTTGAGGCGCAACAAAGACAGATGAATGCCCTGACTCAGATAGTGAGCAGAATGGCGGGCAATACTAAGACGACGGACGAAGAGCCCGAGGAAAAGCAAGGTGATCAAGAAGAAGACGAGGAGAAAGATGGCTCCCCGCAAATGATGAACTCTCCTTCCATGTTCAAAGTGAAGGAGTTTCGCAAAATGAACCCGCCAAAGTTCAACGGCCGAGCAGAGCCCGACGTGATAGTAGGATGGCTCGCAGAGATGGAGGACTTGTTCGATCTCCTCTGCATCGAAGGGTCCCAGAGGGTGGCCTGTGCGGCGCTGCAGTTACAACTTAGAGCACATGACTGGTGGGCAGCGAAGAAATAAGAGATCTGTGAATCCGATTCCAACAAAAAGATTTCTTGGGAAATGTTCAAGACAGCCTTCCTTGAGCAGTACGTTTCTCGCGCCATCCGTCGACAGAAGGCAGATGAGTTCATGATGTTGAGGCAGGGGAATATGAGTATGGAAGATTATGATGCAAGCTTCTCGAAACTTACAAAATTTGTCGGTGCCTTCCGGCCCAACAAAGAAGAATGGTGCGAGCGTTTTCAGCAAGGCCTCAACGAAGAACTGCGTAGGGACGTCATGAACCAACGATGCCAAACTTATCGTGAATCCTACGAAGCCGCACTTGATAGTGAGTGAATCTTCGGCCGTATGTCACAAAGGGCCGTGCCTGTCGTTCGCAACAACTTCAACAAGCGTCCTAATGACGCTGGAGGATCGGGAGTACCAAAGCGTCCAAACACGTCTGAAAATCGTGGTCACTTTGCCGCAGTAAATTGCAACAGATGCGGCAAGCGTGGGCACCGAGCACCCGATTGTAGACTGAGAACATGCTTCAAGTGTGGCGAGCTAGGCCACTTCAGTCAATATTGTCAGGCGGGGAAGCCGAATCAACAAAACCCGCCGAGGAACGTTCCGAATCCGCATAAAGCGCCGATACTGCAAGGCGCAAATGCGGTGCCCGTCAACCAGCAGAACCAACGCCATGGAGCTCAAGGCCGAGTTTATGCCTTAACTCGGGACGAGGCGTACGTGTCCGATACTGTTGTAACAGGTATATTACTCTACAAAAGTATACCTGCACGAGTCCTATTCGATTCGGGTGCGACGCATAGCTTTATATCTGCTAATTTTGCGAAAGAAAATAAAATAACCATGAAATCACTAGATATAAATATTAGCGTTAGCACTCCGTCGGGAGTCGATATGCCTACGAACTTTATTTGTAGGGATGGCCACATTTGCGTCGGAGGAAGATATCTATCCTTGGATGCCGTCGTGCTAGACATCAAAGATTACGACATAATCCTGGGCATGGATTGGTTGGGCGCTTGTCGTGCAACGATCGAGTGCACGGAGAAGAGAGTGGTGTTTCACCTTCCTGGCGAGATAGAGTTCTCATATTCGTACGGTACGGCCTCGAAGACGGCGATGATGGTGTCGGCAATCTCGGCAAGGCGTATGCTGCGTTCCGGCTGTGCGGGATACTTGGCATCAGTTCGAGACACGCGGACGGATAATACAAACACAATGCAGACTGATATTATGGCAGATTTTCCTGACGTTTTTCCTGACGAGATGTCCGGGATGCCGCCGGATCGAGAAATTGAATTCAGCATCGACACCTTTCCGGATACACGGCCGATATCAAAAGCGCCTTACCAAATGGCTCCAGCAGAACTGAAGGAGCTGAAGGTACAATTACAAGAGTTGCCAGACCGCGGATTTATTCGCCCTAGCGTCTCTCCGTGGGGAGCTCCCGTACTGTTCGTGAAGAAGAAGGATGGGTCGTTGCGGCTATGCATCGACTATCGGGAACTCAACAAGGCGACCGTGCGAAACAAGTATCCTTTGCCGCGAATCGATGACTTGTTTGACCAACTGCAAGGCGCGGCAATATTTTCAAAAATCGATCTTCGTTCAGGCTATCATCAGTTGAAGATCAAGTCCGACGACATATCGAAGTCTGTCTTCCGTACTCGATATGGTCATTACGAATTCCTCGTCATGCCGTTCGGTTTGACGAATGCCCCTGCCGCGTTCATGGATCTGATGAACCGAGTCTTCCGACCTCAAATAGATAAATTTGTAGTCGTATTCGTCGATATCCTTGTCTACTCAAGGAATCGGGAAGAGCACGCAGAACATTTGAAGACGGTACTGCAGATTCTGCATGAAAACAAATTGTACGCCAAGCAGAGTAAGTGCGAGTTCTGGATGAGTAGCGTGACATTCCTCGGGCACATAATATCTGCCAAAGGTGTCGCGGTGGACCCAAAGAAGATTGATGCGGTGGTGGATTGGAAACGACCTGCCTCGGCTAGCGACATTCGGAGCTTCCTGGGCTTAGCGGGCTACTATCGTAGATTCGTGCGAAGCTTCTCAAAACTAGCGTCGCCTCTGACTCGCCTCACCCAGAAGGGAGTAGTATTTGAATGGAGCGACGACTGTGAATCCAGCTTCCAAGAGTTGAAGCAACGGCTCGTCTCAGCTCCAATCCTTGCACTTCCAGACGGTCCAGAAGGCTTTCAGATATTCAGCGACGTATCGGGAACTGGCCTCGGGTGCGTACTCATGCAGAGAGACAAAGTCATCTCCTACGCTTCATGGCAGTTGAAGCAGCACGAGAAAAACTACCCGACGCACGACCTAGAATTGGCGGCGATCGTCTTTGCATTGAAGTTATGGCGGCACTACCTCTATGGCGTGGCATGCAGAATCTACACAGATCACAAAAGCCTGAAGTACTTATTTACACAACGGGAGCTCAACCTACGACAGCGACGTTGGCTCGAACTCATAAAAGATTACGAGCTAACGATTGAGTATACACCGGGCAAGGAAAACGTGGTAGCCGACGCACTCAGCAGAATGTTTATGGAAACACTGGCCATAAACAAGGAGATAAAGCGAGACCTTGAAGCGATGGGTATCGAACTCGGAATTGAGTATCGACACCTGCACCTAGCTCAACTGAAGTTAGGATCGAGCCTGCTTAGCAAGATAAAGACCGCACAGGGGGACGACTCATTCCTGAAGAAAATACGCGAGCTGATTTCAACGGAAAGGGCGACTGACTTTGCGAAAGACGGAGACGGGACGATGCGACTAAAGGGAAGGCTCTGCATTCCTGAAACTGCCGAACTCAGAAAAGAAATTCTGACGGAGGTGCACTATGCGAAGTACTCGTTACATCCTGGAAGTACCAAGATGTACAAGGACTTGCGCACAAACTTTTGGTGGCACGGCATGAAGAAAGACGTGGCTACGTTCGTATCGCAATGCATGGCGTGTCAGCAGGTGAAGGCGGAACACCAACGGCCAGGCGGCGAGCTACAGAACATCCCCATTCCCGAGTGGAAGTGGGACAATATCTCGATGGATTTCATTATGGGATTTTCGAAGACGCCGCGGGGGAATGACGCGATTTGGGTCATTGTTGATAGATTGACCAAGTCGGCTCACTTCATCACAATTAAAGTAGGATGGAGCATCGATCGGTTAGCACAAATCTACGTCGATGAGATTGTTCGACTGCACGGGGTACCGGCCTCTATAATTTCGGACAGAGACGGGCGATTCCTATCGTGTTTCTGGACGAGCCTCCAAGCGGCGATGGGGACCAAACTGAACTTTAGTTCGGCATACCATCCCCAAACAGACGGTCAGACGGAGAGGGTCAACCAGATCTTAGAAGATATGTTACGTCTGTGTGCGATCGACCTAAAGACTAGTTGGGATACGCATTTGTCGCTTGCGGATTTTGCGTATAACAACAGTTATCAGTCGAGCATTCAGATGGCTCCATACGAAGCGCTCTATGGGAGGAAGTGCCGTTCGCCGATATGCTGGGATAAAGTCGGAGAGCGACAAGTACTTGGACCAGAACTGGTGGAGCAGGCCATCGAAAAGGTCCGCTTGATTCGAGATAGACTCTGCATCGCGCAAAGTCGACAAAAGAGCTACGCAGATCTTCGTCGGCGACCGCTAGAGTTCTTGGTCGGGGACCATGTGTTTCTGAAAGTAACGCCCATGCACGGTGTGATGCGGTTCGGCGTTAAAGGCAAGTTGAGCCCAAGATTTGTAGGCCCCTTCGAGATCATTGAGCGAGTTGCGACGGTTGCTTATCGGATCGCACTACCTCCTGCCTTAGCTGATGTGCACGATGTTTTCCACGTTTCACAACTTCAAAAATACGTGCACAATCCAAGTCATGTGGTCAGCTTCGATCAGTTGGAGCTACGTACTGACTTGTCTTACTCAGAGGAGCCTATTCAAATTTTGGACCGCAAGGAGAAGGTGCTGCGAAATCGGTCGATGTCCTTGGTCCGCGTGCTTTGGCGGAACCATTCAGTCGAGGAGTCGACGTGGGAGATGGAGGCGGAGATGAAAGAGAAGTACCCCGCGTTGTTTGTCTAAATTAAGGTCAGACCCTTGTTCTTAAGTTTCGGGACGAAACTTTTTCTTAGTGGTATATTATGTAGCGCCCTGCTTTCGATAGGCGACGGAACTTCATAATATGCTAGTGCCGAGTCAGATCGACCGGGAACTTAGATGGCCATCTGACTCGATCGCTAAGCTTGGTAAACGTTAACGCCTTGCGGCATCGATTCAAATCGATTTGGACGGAAGTTACGAGAATCGATCCAACTAATGGAACGACTTCTGTTGGAATAAGTCCTAGATGCAGCGGGCTGCGTCTCGGCGAGTGAGCTCTGTATAAGAGTCCCTTCGATGGGACCGGACCGCTGTATGGTTTTCTTGGAGCTTTGCCGCTGGGCTTGATGAAGTGCTTTCGCATCGTTTTTATGGATGCAATTACAATTTCGATGCAAGGGGAAAAGAAGGAATTCTAACAAAGCGTTGGTGCCATTGCAGGAGCTCGCGTAACTAAGGATTGACGTTGCGTAGCACTTGGACGATCGGCACGAAGCAAAGTAATCGGTGGGTGATTCGGCCTTCCTTTCTATTCTGTCCCGCAAACTTATTCCTTGCTTCGAATTCATTCAAATCGAACGATGCCAAGTTAATTGCATGCCAATCCACTAAGTCAAGAACTCGGAAAAAACGTATCGATTTTGAGTAATCTACTCGGAAAAATACAAGTTTCTCACATAACTGGAAAAGTTTAAGGTTCTAGTAAAAAGATAGACTATTTCATCTGCTGCAAAATATTATGAAACGTCGATCATGGGTTATGATGCATCGGACAATTTGGTGCCCACGGGACGCTAAATCGGTGTACGACTTTGGGGAAAATGAATCGTTGCATGAGTTGCAAGAAATGATAATGTCGTTCGATACTATCCGCGCTATACAAAACTGTTCGCATATATGAAACTATTCGCACATAGGCATGGTCATGGACAGCTTGTGCACAAGTTCGTTTTCCTCGAAACGATATCCGGGGCATCGGAACCGATTCGTCCTAGGGGAAATAATTTATCGTGCTTCGGCGCGAGGCATGCTGGACCTTCAGTAAGGCTTGCAACCTAGGCTGAACGGGTTACGTCGCATGCCAACTTCGATTAAGTCCCTAGTGGTGCGTAGCACCAATGACCGCATATAAGATAGTTGCATGCTTACCTATTATCTTATGCAGGTGTAAACATTATGTCACGCCCCAGAACCAGAATACTGGAGAACGGGGGCAGACATAGCCAGCTACGTATAATGAAATGGAATCCATCTCACCATACGGTCACGGCTGTCTAGATATGTGAGGGTTTATCTACAAGCCATCGGTCTCTTAAGGTCATAAATTATCCTATTGTCTCAATCTCAACCAACTAGTAATAGTTACAAGATATCAGACCACCAAATATGGAATTGTAAGGCGTCCCAAACATTACATATCCAGGTGATCATGAAGCTAGTCGTACAAAATATAAGGACTAGCAAGAGTTAAGTCATACATGATCAACCTCGAGTTGCCAATCATGTTACAGCCCGTAGGCAGACAGTAAGTAAAATATACATGAGCTAACACTTGCTCGGCGGCTAAACGTCTCAAAAGAATAATGTACAATTACAGTGGGGGGACAAAAGAAATCCACTCGTTGCCAGGATTCCCTCTAGTGGTCACCATCTGGCCGAAAAGCAGGTAGATCCTTTGTTGCTGCTCCAAAATCTGGCCATACAAAACCAGCTGGGTCAGACCCCAGAAAGAACAAGTGCCACAAAGGAGGCTTCACTTAGGAACTAAAACCAGCAAATTAGCACAAGAATATAGTTACAAATAAAAGACAGTAATTAAGGAAAAAGCATGACAGGTGATATACAATGAGGTAACTATGGAACTATTCCGATAACCAAGTTACAACCCGTAAACCAAACAAGGACCGGGGTTGTAACTCTTCATCTGAACGGAGCTTGGTATCCCCACCATTTATCAATAAGGCCAGTATAAATAATCATGATCTTGACGTAAGGTAAAGTATGTTGAGCATGCCATGGAGTACAACAAGACAATAGACGAAGAGAGGACACAGAACTGCTCCGGGAGCTAGGTTACAACCTTTAAACCAAACAAGGACCGGGGTTGTAACCCTTCGCCTGAATAGAACTGGACCCCCGATCGTTATTGTTAGTGCAAGCACAAGTAATCATGTCATGTAACAATCTTGTACAGGAATCAAGGCAAGAATAAACAGGGTTAGACTCCATTCAATCAATCACGGCCAAGCAATAAGTACGGCTTGTTACTTTAACTAACTAGGGTTATCACATACCTAATTACTAGCAAGATGCAATGAGATATTTCACAGCCACAAGCCCTGCAGACCATCCAGTTATCCGGACTGGAAATTAGGGGTTGAATTCATGTGGGTACATCGTCCAGGAAACGCATGTACCCTTAAGTGACTCAGAGGGTGCAACACATAACAGTGTGCTGGAAATGTGCCCTACTCGACGGCAGGCTACAGATCCCTAGAGCGCCCAGGTAACGGGATTGCCTGTAGCTGGGAAATCTCTTCATGACTACTGGATTATTCTAGTTGCTACCCTTAGTCGATTTTAATGGGTACCCCTGACCGTGGTACTCACGGATCCCTGTCCTAGACATGATGCAAGACAAGACGAGTTTATTTGTACAAGCACAATCATCTACGGTGTCCAGGTCATTCATACTTGTCATGTCAAGTTAGCCGTCGCAACAGCAGTTCGAGAAATATCATGTCAGGCTTATTTGTCAAGAGTGCGCCACGGCGGACCACTATCAAGAATTATCATGTCAAGTTATCATGTCAAATTGTCAGGTCAAGTTATCATGTCTAATTGTCAGATCAAGTTATCATGTCAAATTGTCAGATCAAGTTATCATGTCAGGAGTGCACCACGGCGGATCACTATCGTGTTCTATTCTTATATTATCATGAATGAGAAAAACTTGCATAAAATAACTAATGACATATTCTTGAAGCCAAAGAAAAGATCTACAACTTTCATGTTTTGAGTTTTTCGAAATTCTGGCTAGAAAATAGCTTAACTTGGCAAAAACAGTCATTCTGTGCACTTTTTAAGCAAAAAATTCAATTATGTGTAAAATATGCAAAAAGGGGAGGGTTCCTGCGTAAAATTTCACATTCTGGATACAATCCAGCGTAATTTACGCAATTCCAGGATTCCCTGCGTAAAATATTATATTCTGGATACATTCCAGCATAATTTACGCAATTACAGGGTTCCCTGCGTAAAATATTACATTCTGGATACATTCCAGCGTAATTTACGCAATTCCAGGGTTCCCTGCATAAAATATTACATTCTGGATACATTCCAGCGTAATTTACGCAATTCCCTGCGTAAAATTTCATTTTACGCAAGCCTTCCTGCGTAAAATTTGATTTTACGCTAGCTCCCTGCGTAATTTTTCATTTTACGCCAGAATCAGATTCTTCAGCCGACATAAAAATTCAGAAAACTTGTTTTGGCCATAAAAACTTCATTTTAACTCGAAATGAGGTGAATCAAAAACCAAATTCACACGAAATTTCGTGCTCTTGCTCATGGAACTATTAGTTTTCGAAAATAACAAATTTTAGTAGATCAAAACCAAGAAAACTCCATGAACTCAAAGTTAAAATGTAGATCTAGAAGAATCTATCCATCAAAATTAAAAACTCCAAGTTCTAAAGGGGTTTAGAATCATGTAAATAAAAGAATGGAACAATAAAAATCAAGATCCCTCAAGAAGCAAGTTGCACTTGCCTAAACCTCTTGGTAGGTGGAGAGCAACGGTGAGGAAGAAGAAGAATGAATGATGAGAAAGAAAGAGGGTGGGGTTAATAAATGAAAAGATGGTGGTGGTAGGTAGGGATTTTCCTTTGGTTCATGATGAACCAAGTAAACCAAGCCAAGCCGAACCAACCCAACCTTCTCCTATCCGAATAAAACCAAGCTCCACTTAATCAAAATAAATCCATGAACGATAAATGATAATTAAACCACAATACTAAATATGAAAATAAACCATAATTAACTAATCAAAGAAAAGAGAAAATTACGGGTCAGAAATACGAGCACGTATAAAATACGTATCACGAATTTTGGGACACTACATCCTACCCACCTTAAAAGAATTATGTCCTCGGAATTTAATCAAGAGGCTAGAGATGTCGGGACAGCTATAATATCGCAAGCAATCTACACTACCAATCAATCATACAATCATACATGCAAGCAAGGAATCGAAGTGCAAGGCATAAGAAAGATATTACACCTTACGAGCTAAATCGATTGGGATGACGTGATCGGATATCATCCTCACACTCCCACGTTTGACTCTCCCAAAGAGCGATGAACTCAAGCAACACGAACTAAACTGATAGTCTTGCGCTTAAGGTCTCTCTCTTTGGTCAAACAGGGACACGGGCCTCTCCCCATACGAAAAGGTTGGTACCAATAACCGTTTTCGAATGATCTAGGACATGGCTCGGGTCTGGGACATACCGTCGCATTTAGGATACAGGAAATACATCATGTACCCTGCATAATGACGGCAGGAAAACAAGATAATATGATGCAGATACCTCTCTGCCGATTCTGGACCTGAACCTGGGCTAGAGCAAACTGCTGAGGTCCCTGCTGCTGGAATCTCCTCTGCCTATACTGAACTTGTGCCTGGGCATACTGCTGAGGCCTTTGCTGTCGAAAAGCTTGGGCCTGCGTCGGCAACGGCCTCGGGGATGGAAACTGCTGCTGGACTGGTACTGGGGCTGGTCCCCTAACCGATGAACTGGTCATGGCTGGTGATGAGTCAGTCCTGAACGGGCAGGACCTTACCTTGTGGTCCGGCGCTCCACATAGTAAACACAATCCCTGCGCTCTGCGACACTCCGAAATAATGTGTCCTGGCTTCCCACAATGAGTGCAGCCCATTGCGGAAGACTGCTTCTGCTTCTGCTGCTGAGGGGACGTGATCGACGTCACTGAGGCCGCCTGTCTCAGAGTTCCAATTGTCAAAGCCCTGACTGCCGGGGCTGGTGCTGTCGACTGGGTCATCTGGCCGTGAGATCGCTTCCGACCTCCGGTCCTATTACTGTTCGCTGCACTGTTCCCATGATGTTCACCTCTGCGTAGAGCATCTGCCACCGCCTGACGCAAAGCATTTCCTCGAGGATCCTGCGATGCTAGTAACTCCCTGATAAGTCCAACCAAGGCTTCATCATCCTGCCTTGCGGGCTGGGCTGGCTGAACTGGTGGCTCTGGACCCTCAGTAGGCATAACTCTAGAAGCTACACCGGAATGCTGGGCTTGATCTCCTTGGTGCTGCTGGTCCACAGGAGGTGCTCTGCCTTGCTGATCAGCAGGGCCAGGAACAATGCCGCTGAAGAAGACGACATAGAGAATAATAAGGAAGGACCAGGACAGATCAACGATTACAAGCATGTGATCAGGACAAGGATTTCAGGGATTCAGAGAATACGAACAGAGATCAAGGGCGAGTACTGATTGAGACATCTATCCGGTAAACCCTCATATTTCTTGATTGACAAGACCTGCATGGGCCACCACTTAAACCATGTCACGCCCCAGAACCAGAATACTGGAGAGCGGGGGCAGACATAGCCAGCTACGTATAATGAAATGGAATCCATCTCACCATACGGTCACGGCTGTCTAGATATGTGAGGGTTTATCTACAAGCAATCCGTCTCTTAAGGTCATAAATTATCCTATTGTCTCAATCTCAACCAACTAGTAATAGTTACAAGATATCAGACCACCAAATATAGAATTGTAAGGCGTCCCAAACATTACATATCCAGGTGATCATGAAGCTAGTCGTACAAAATGTAAGGACTAGCAAGAGTTAAGTCATACATGATCAACCTCGAGTTGCCAATCATGTTACAGCCCGTAGGCAGACAGTAAGTAAAATATACACGAGCTAACACTTGTTCGGCGGCTAAACGCCTCAAAAGAATAATGTACAATTACAGTGGGGGGACAAAAGAAACCCACTCGTTGTCAGGATTCCCTCTAGTGGTCACCATCTGGCCGGAAAGCAGGTAGATCCTTTGCTGCTGCTCCGGAATCTGGTCATACAAAACCAGCTGGGTCAGACCCCAGAAAGAGCAAGTGCCACAAAGGAGGCTTCACTTAGGAACTAAAACCAGTAAATTAGCACAAGAATATAGTTACAAATAAAAGACAGTAATTAAGGAAAAAGCATGACAGGTGATATACGATGAGGTAACCATGGAACTATTCTGATAACCAAGTTACAACCCGTAAACCAAACAAGGACCGGGGTTGTAACTCTTCATCTGAACGGAGCTTGGTATCCCCACCATTTATCAATAAGGCCAGTATAAATAATCACGATCTTGACGTAAGGTAAAGTATGTCGAGCATGCCATGGAGTACAACAAGACAATAGACGAAGAGAGGACACAGAACTGCTCCGGGAGCCAGGATACAACCCTTAAATCAAACAAGGACCGGGGTTGTAACCCTTCGCCTGAATAGAACTGGACCCCCGATCGTTATTGTTAGTGCAAGCACAAGTAATCATGTCATGTAACAATCTTGTACAGGAATCAAGGCAAGAATAAACAGGGTTAGACTCCATTCAATCAATCACGGACAAGCAATAAGTACGGCTTGTTACTTTAACTAACTAGGGTTATCACAGACCTAATTACTAGCAAGATGCAATGAGATATTCCACAGCCACAAGCCCTGCAGACCATCCAGTTATCCGGGCTGGAAATTAGGGGTTGAATTCAGGTGGGTATATCGTCCAGGAAACGCATGTACCCTTAAGTGACTCAGAGGGTGCAACACATAACAGTGTGCTGGAAATGTACCCTACTCGACGGCAGGCTACAGATCCCTAGAGCGCCCAGGTAACGGGATTGCCTGTAGCTGGGAAATCTCTTCATGACTACTGGATTATTCTAGTTGCTACCCTTAGTCGATTTTAGTGGGCACCCCTGACCGTGGTACTCAGGGACCCCTGTCCTAGACATGATGCAAGACAAGATGGGTTCATTTGTACAAACACAATCATCCACGGTGTCCAGGTCATTCATACTTGTCATGTCAAGTTAGCCGTCGCAACAGCAGTTCGAGAAATATCATGTCAGGCTTATTTGTCAAGAGTGCGCCACGGCGGGCCACTATCAAGAATTATCATGTCAAGTTATCATGTCAAATTGTCAGGTCAAGTTATCATGTCAAATTGTCAGGTCAAGTTATCATGTCAGGAGTGCACCACGGCGGGTCACTATCGTGTTCTATTCTTATATTATCATGAATGAGAAAAACTTGCATAAAATAACTAATGACATATTCTTGAAGCCAAGGAAAAGATCTACAACTTTCATGTTTTGAGTTTTTCGAAATTCTGGCTAGAAAATAGCTTAACTTGGCAAAAATAGTCATTCTGTGCACTTTTTAAGCAAAAAATTCAATTCTGTGTAAAATATGCAAAAAGGGGAGGGTTCCAGCGTAAAATTTCACATTTTGGATACAATCCAGCATAATTTACGCAATTCTAGGATTCCCTGCGTAAAATATTACATTCTGGATACATTCCAGCGTAATTTACGCAATTACAGGGTTCCCTGCGTAAAATATTACATTCTGGATACATTCCAGCGTAATTTACGCAATTCCAGGGTTTCCTGCATAAAATATTACATTCTGGATACATTCCAGCACATAATTTACGCAATTACAGGGTTCCCTGCGTAAAATATTACATTCTGGATACATTCCAGCATAATTTACGCAATTCCAGGGTTCCCTGCGTAAAATATTACATTCTGGATACATTCCAGCGTAATTTACGCAATTCCCTGCGTAAAATTTCATTTTACGCAAGCCTTCCTGCGTAAAATTTGATTTTACGCTAGCTCCCTGCATAATTTTTTATTTTACGCCAGAATCAGATTCTTCAGCCGACATGAAAATTCAGAAAACTTGTTTTGGCCATAAAAACTTCATTTTAACTCGAAATGAGGTGAATCAAAAACAAAATTCACACGAAATTTCGTGCTTTTGCTCATGGAACTATTAGTTTTCGAAAATAACAAGTTTTAGTAGATTAAAACTAAGAAAACTCCATGAACTCAAAATTAAAATGTAGATCTAGAAGAATCTATCCATCAAAATTAAAAACTCCAAGTTCTAAAGGGGTTTAGAATCATGTAAATAAAAGAATGGAACAATAAAAATCAAGATCCCTCAAGAAGCAAGTTGCACTTGCCTAAACCTCTTGGTAGGTGGAGAGCAACGGTGAGGAAGAAGAAGAATGAATGATGAGAGAGAAAAAGGGTGGGGTTAATAAATGAAAAGATGGTGGTGGTAGGTAGGGGTTTTCATTTGGTTCATGATGAACCAAGTAAACCAAGCCAAGCCGAACCAACCCAACCTTCTCCTATCCGAATAAAACCAAGCTCCACTTAATCAAAATAAATCCATGAACGATAAATGACAATTAAACCACAATACTAAATATGAAAATAAACCATAATTAACTAATCAAAGAAAAGAGAAAATTACGGGTCAGAAATACGAGCACGTATAAAATACGTATCACGAATTTCGGGACACTACATATTATCTCTGTTTTCATGCAGGGACGAGCACGGCCGTGGCAAGAAATATGATAAACTGCGATGTTATGTTGTATGCTTTAATACTCAAACACGGCTATCGAATATGAACTGAATTCATTTAGTTCTAATAGAAAGACAACTCTAAAGCATGCCTATCCTAACAATCAGAGTCGATTTAGACGAGTTGGTTCGTCTCGTCCACTTAGCAAGTGTGCTAATCCCCTTCCCCAATTTTCCCAGGTGCGGCGGGCGCTCCAACCTAAAACGAAGCTGAAGTACGGAGAGGCGTTTTGAAGCTCTTCCTATACTGAAGTATTTTGAAGCCAATTCAAGTCGACGGCTTATGTATAAAGGGGCGAATGTATGGGACGGCAAGCGTAGTTCAGGCAACTTGTCGAATGTATTTTCTTTCTGTTTTCAATCAATGTAGCCGCAACGGCATCCAATGTAAATTACGACTTGCACTTCGTTGCAAGCTATGAATGAAAAGCATTTCTATCTTCCTATACTGCGTCTTATATTCTGATGTGATTTGTGAAGTTTCGACTTGGCGTATTAATATCAAAATCAAAAGATAACCGTTTGAGAACTTGTCATCTTGCCTTGCACGAGCGCAACTCCAGGCTCGTGCGGCATCACGCCTTAGCGAGGACGATCGAATCGGCAAAATTAACATCGGGGACGAACGTTGCCGACTCGGGGCGTGACAGGGACTGGCCAGCAGCATCACCCCATCGCTCACTTTTGGCAGACCTGTATCCCCCGGAAGTGGTCTATCCTCATGTGGAGAGTCATTTACAAGCGATTACCCACCGACGACATTCTCAATACCATCGGATTTAGCCTTGCGTCCGCCTGCAATTGCTGCCCTGATCGTCAGATGGAGACCATTGACCACATCTTTCGCCTTGGGACTCTTCCAGGCGATTCGTGGAGGATCCTCAACCAGATGTACAACATTGTGCCGGGCGGCGGACGCTTCCACGATCTGGCTGACGCCTGGGGTTCTGCCTCCCATGGCCACCAGATCGTCGCAGCGGCCGCCACGTGGGTACTATGGAAGAATCGAAACAAGACGAGATATGAAGGACATCAATTCTCTGCCGACCAGCTCACCCGGGAAATCTTCCGTCAGTGCCGCAAACGGAGCACCCTTTGCCCCCACATTCCGAAAACCTTTTGGTCCTCTATCCTCCCTTAGCTCTTTTTTGTGGTGCTCCCTCTGCCCCCCTTCGTCCCTTTTGGTAGTATACTTGTACAGGCTTCGTCCTTTGGGTCTTGTATACTTGGACTGGCTTGGTTTTGAGCCTTATTAATAAATGGTGAGGGTTCTTCTAAAAAAAATTAAAATATATATATATATATATATATATATATATATATATATATATATATATATATATATATATATATATATATATATATATATATAAAAGACGTTTAAAACGGTTAAAAATGAACCATCTACGCCGTATGTATATTCTTGTATTACTACGAAATAAATATTACATTCCTTCTATCGCGTTGGTATATTTTCATCTAAGTAAGAAAAATATCCTAAAAGCTTTGACTGTATGAACGTATATTCAAAGCCTATAAACATATCTATAAAAAAAATTTAACTAAAATATATTTAATATTTAAATTATATTTAAACTACATATATCCAAAGTTACAAAAAAAAACAAAAATGCTATTTGGCTCCCAAAAAATTTGGGTGATACATCTCCCATTATGTGGCAGATTGCATGGTTGCTGACATGGCATCTGACATGACAAAATTTAACAATAAAATTAATATTAAATTTAAATTAATAGTAAATTAATAAATTAATATTAAATTAACATAATAATTAACATTAAAATTAACTTTAACATTAAAATTAACATTAATATTAATATTAAAATTAATATTAATATTAATATTATATTAACATTAATATTAACATTAATATTAACATTAACATTAAAAAAAATTTGGGTAATTAATTGTTTGGATTAAAAGTTGTCATGTCAGCTGTTATGTCATCTGCCATGTCAGATGTCACATAATGGAAGATGGCATCACCCAAATATTTTGGGAGCCAAATAGCATAATTGCAAAAAAAATGTCTATAACAAATATAATTAAAATAAATTTAAAATATTTTAATATAATTTAATTTTTTAATACTTAAATTTATGACTAAATGTATAAAAATAAATTTAATAATTAATAATTTGCTTTCTGTTACCAAAAATTCGATACTCCAATTAGAAACTGTCGATAATGCTGATACCCCGTCGATATATGTTGTCTACTAAAAATTAGGTAATATTCTTTATGTGGTATATCAGACTATGTACTCTTCAATTCTTTCTCCAGATTGTAAATATCGTCACAGTTATGCACAATTAGGTGTATATGCTTACCGGTTAAATACTTAATAACTATATGCGTCGTTTGTAGCTGCTCACGTAACCCTATTGCCTTGCCGACGCACAAAGGAGAACATTGGGGGTTTAGGAAGGGAGTTCACCTCTTTCTTAATTGATAGGAATAGGGTCTTGCATTCTCCAGTTCTTCGTCATTCATAATCCTGTGCACAGTACATGGAGTCTCCCTATATGATAAGTGATAACGTCTTTTCGATATGGCGAGCCAGTAGAATACCTTATAAGATGGCGTGTAGCTCTGCCCACAGACTGCATTTTGCATCGTAAACGTTCGTCAGATACCATGTTTTCGCTGCCATGAATCTCATGGTGTAAAGTGGGCCGGTTAGTCCGGTACCCGGCCCGGACCGGCCCGCGGTCAAATCAGCCCGGCCCGGCCCGGCCGAGGCCCGAACCGGCCCGGCCCCCCACCCCCAACGGGTCGGGTCGGGCCTCCCCCCAGCCCGAGTCCGGCCCGGCCCGGCCCGTAAAGAATTTTTTTTTTTTTTAGAAAATTTTTTGTATGTTGCAAGATTCGAACCCAAGACCTGCCGAACTGGAACTTTAAACCCACTTCTATAACCAATTTCTCTTATTAGTTTGGTGTTCAAAAACTACATTAGCTTATATAATAGGTTAAGATGATAAAAATGGAAAAAAAAATAAAAAAACAGCCAAAATCCGGCCCGCTCAGGCCCGGCCCAAGTCCGCTTAGGCCCGACCCGTCCAGCGCCTGGGCCACTGGGCCGGGCTGGGTTTGCAAAATTTCAACCGGGCCGGGCCAGGCCAGGCCCGGCCCGTCTTCACGCCCGGTCTGGGCTGGGCCCGGCCCAAGCCCGGCGAGCCCGAATTTTTTGGGCCGCGGGCCAGCCCGACCCGGACCGAATAACACCATGACATGAATCCACCCTGAGAGTTCCTAGCTACTGCTGCCATAGCTACAACAGACGATGACGTGGCACCATCCACGTTGAATTTTGTGAACCCCGTAGCAGGGGCTTCCCTTGTAGCTGGTAGTATGCTGATCTTCCTCAAGCTTTGGACTTTCTCCAGGCAAACTGAGTCCCTCTGTCAAAGAGAGAAACTTTGACACAAAAGGCTGTATCAAAATTTGATACAGCCTTCTGTATGACAGCTGGGACTGCTATATATATATTTGCTTACACGGTTACCAAGAAATAGGGGGGTGGGCCCACCTGCAAGGGCGGAGCTAGAATTTTTTTTTAGAGGGACTGCAAATATGGTTGATTTTTTTTAATGTAATATTCTCAAAAATAAACAAAAAAATAAAAAAATAAACTACAAAACAAGTGAAACAACAGGGAAATGACTTGAACCCAGACCTTACATGCTAGATTCAAGCCAGTCAACCAACTACGCTAAGGCTGCTATTGTTTTTCAATCTGAACATATAACACTAGTTCTTAAACCCAAAAGTTTACCCTGGGCTACAGCCCGGACCAGCCCAGCTGTAGCTCCGCCTCTGCCCACCTGTCATACGGAAGGCTGTATCAAGCCTTATGTATCAAAGTTTTTTCCCTCTTCAAATAGCATGCATGCATATTATGACTTCATTAATGATTTGATGGATGTTTGGTGGTTCCTGGCGGATGACACACGTGCAACGAGCTTGCGCCTAACTGGAAGGCAGTATGGGATGTGGGCTCCTTCACCATCGACGAGGATGGTGTCGACACACACGTTAATTTTCATTCATTTGCCCACATTGACATGCACGTTTATGATGGAGCCCTCTGAGATCTTATAATTATAAGCTAATAGTTTGCTATCCTCAGATGATTTTCCATATAAGAAGAGCTCTTGGAGCATTGTAGCAACACCTTAAGAAACTTGGTTCTCAACTCATGGTTTGTGTCGGACCTTTTTACTTTCGAGGCCACAGTTTGAACAATTTTGATGACCTTCAGATAAATGTTAATCTGGAAATGATATCAAACTAGGTAGTTCGATTATGTTGGAGGCAAAAGATGCAAACATAATCAAGAACTTACGAATGTCTGGTGAACACGGAGGTGCAATAATATCCTCTTCAGTCTTCATTTCGTCTAAAAAAATGACCATCTAGCTATAAATATGCTATGCATGTATATATATGTATTTTCATATGTATTTTTGGGTCAGGCTCATAGTATATATTATAGTGTAATTATATATATACTAGTGGTCATACACACGCGTCGCATGTGCAACACATCCATTTATACATAAATAATTCTATATTAATCTGCACTAAACTTAGCCATAATTTAAAAAATATTTTTTGTTGGAAAAGAACTATAATATAAAGGATATAACAAATATAAATAGAAAGTGTTGAGAATCAATAAGGGACTTTTAGTCCCACATCGGAATTTGTAGTATGTAGAGGAGCTAGACTCCCTATAAGTAGTGAAGTAGTCCATCAATAAAATTACACCAACTATTATTTTCTACTGGTATCAGAGCCATAACTCTCTCTCTCTCTCCACACAAAAAAAAAAAAAAAAATTAACTCTCTCCCCCCCCCCCCCCCCCCCCCCCCGAGCAGCACCCCCCCCCCCCCCCCCCCCCACAACCCCCCCTCCCGACCCCCCCCCCCCCCCCCCCAGCAGCACCCCCCCCCCCCCCCCCCCCCCCCCGACCCCCCCCCCCCCCCCCCCCCGGATCAACCCACCCCCCCCCCCCCGCCCGACCCCCCCCCCCCCTCCGGATCAGTACCCACCCCTACCTCCCTCTCCCACTCTCGCCATGGAAACCCTAACCCTAGCCCTATCAGCCCCATCAAACCCTAACCCTAACCCCTAGCCGCCAAAAAAAAAAAGAAAAAAAAATCAGTACCTTCTTTTTAGAAGATCTACTGCAGTTGCCTTCGAGAATCAGTACCTTCTTTTTAGAAGCTCTACTGTTGTTGCCTTCGAGACTCAGTATCTTCTCTTTAGAGACCTACTGCTACGCATACGAAATCTCTTTAGATTTTCGTCTTCTTCTGTTACGAAATCTCTTTAGATTTTCGTACACTCAGAATCCTCTAGGATTTCTGTTGCGCGTGCTGCATACTTCGCCATGCAAGGAGGCACACCTAATTTGGGCTGTCCGAACACGTCATAATGATGCGGTTCTAGTTGGTCGCTACACTCCAACTATCAGTGAGGAAGCTAGTTTGTTGTTTCCCTCCCCTGATCTCTATCTCAACTGTCAGAATATACAGTTGACGAAGACGCTACCTGAGATCAGGATTCACAGCAGATTGCTGACTAAGACGAAGACAAGCAAACAACGACGACTCAGGAAACAACAAAACCTCACTGATTACATTGCAGAAACCATGGATTCCATCTATGGAAAGTTGACAGCAGAAGAGATGAAGGCCCTGATCGAGGATCTCCTGGCCAAGAGATTACCGGAGGCAACCTCACGCGTGACCCATACTGATGTGGATCCGTCACCATATAGAATGGAAAAGTTGGACAACTGAGACGAAGCTGAAGGCACGACCAACTACTTAAAATGGTCGCGGCAGGCGATGCGGACCTGAAGGGACGTGGCTTGGTTGGCTATGTAGATGGATAGGCTCATTTGGTTCACCTATTCATTTTACACTACGTTTCTCATTCTAGTTTGGCTTGAGCATAGTCATGACATTACAATGAAGAAGACCAATGCTCCGAGGACATAAAATGTTAAAGACTATTACCCATTTGTCAAAAATATGCTCTTTTTTTATACTCATAATGTCCTTTAAAAATTTAGTGGGCATCACAACTTCAAATATATAAAAATTGTGTAGGCTTTCTTTTTTATTTTTATTTTCCAAATCCCTAAGCCTTACTTCTTTTTTTTGTTTTCTTTTTTTTTTTTTGCATAATTTCGTAGTAGATAATCCTATATGGGACTATTTCTAAGTTTCAAATTTCATTGATGGAATTTCAAAGTGCTACCAAAAAAGTCGGATTAATGACAGGAGGTATTAAACCTCCATTGATTACTATTGTATTTTTATTAGTTTCTTATCTCATTCAAAACCTCCAATCTAACATGAGTGTTATTAACACACCGCACTTAACT
The DNA here is from genome assembly GCA_029216955.1 of Iris pallida. Classification (NCBI taxonomy): domain Eukaryota; kingdom Viridiplantae; phylum Streptophyta; class Magnoliopsida; order Asparagales; family Iridaceae; genus Iris; species Iris pallida. The sequence goes on along the minus strand of JANAVB010016191.1, from coordinate 560,318 downwards.
CTCCTCCCTTCATACAAATAAAATTTATGTATTGACTCTCTCCCCCCTTCACTTGACTTGACTTAACTCTACTTTTTTTCCCCTAGTTCAAGCAAAGCCTAATACTACGTTTGGGAACTTTGTGGGAGAAGAAAAAGAAATTTGAAAGGAAAGAAAATGGAGGGAAGAAAATTATTCTACCTTTCATTGTTTGTATAACAAAAAAGTAAAAAAAAGAAAAGTAAAAATTATTATATTTGTTTGTTTGTAGCTGTGACGACCGTGAATATACGAGAATCTCATGGTACCTTCTATCCCTCATAAATATTTCAAATACGTGGATAGTATGCGTTGCAATCAAAGAACCAAATATTCATTATCCCAGATTTTCATTTATCCCATAAATGGAACAGTAATAAGATAAGGTAGATGCATGGACTAACATCATCATAAGCGACACATATCTATTACATAGAAACTACAGAATTCACATTTACCTACAGCATTTGCGGAGCACAGACGAGCGCACGAGCGATTTTTGTGTCAGATCAGTATTCTCCCAAAACACAGTAAACTCAACCGTTTCTATACTAACAGGAAGACTCAATTTTCTTAGAAGAAGCTACGAGTACCTTATTGTCTAATAAAATGCGGAGGTTGACATCTAATGAGCCAAAGTTTGACGGCAGGAGGACACAGTGTATGCATAGCATAAAGTAAGAACTAAGAAGCTCGCTAAATGAAATAGTAAAGCAAAAGAAGTAAACTCAAACTCGGTCCGGTTCGATTAAAATCGGATCTTTTAAAGAATCGTCGGTTTTTTGTGAAAACCGGGTTCAACCGGTGAACCGGCCAAACCGGTTCACAATTGAACCGACCAATTTTGATTTTTTTTTTAAGGAAAAAAATAATAAAAAAATTATCATAAATTTTTTGGACCATTTGATTCTTGGTTTGGTTTTGATCGGCCTTATAGTTGTAAAAGTAAACCAAACCAACATACTTATGACCAAACAAAACTAAACCAAGAAGTAAATATAGATATCTTATATATTTAAACCAAACTAAACCAAGTCTATTTGAACCCCGGTTGAAACCGGTTGGACCCCGGTCCGACCTACACCAAAAAAAATTCAGTTCGATCATCGGTCCGATTTTTAAAACATTGATTTTTATTAGTTCTTATCTCATTCAAAACCTCCAACTAAACATGAGTGTTATTAAACACACCGCACTTAACTCTTCCTTCAACACAAATAAAATTTTATGTATTGACTCTCTCCCCTTCACTTGACTTAACTCTACTTTTTTTCTCCTAGTTCAAGCAAAGCCTAATACTACGTTTGGGAACTTTGTGGGAGAAGAAAAAAAAAATTTAAAAGGAAAGAAAATGGAGGGGAAAAAATTTAATTCTACCTTTCATTGTTTGTATAACAAAAAGTAAAAAAAAAAAAAAGTAATTTTTTTTTATTATTTGTTTTTGTAGCTGAGACGACCGTGAATATACGAGAATCTGATGGTACCTTCTATCCTCCATCAATATTTCAAATACGTGGCTAGTAGATGCGTTGCAATCAAAGAACCAAATATTCATTATCCCATATTTTCATTTATCCCATAAATGGGACAGTAATAAGATAAGGTAGATGCATGGACTAACATCATCATAAGCGACACATATCTATTACATAGAAACTACAGAATTCACATTTACCTACAGCATTTGCGGAGCACAGACGAGCGCACGAGCGATTTTTGTGTCAGATCAGTATTCTCCCTAAACATAGTAAACTCAAACGTTACTATACTAACAGGAAGGACTCAATTTTCTTAGAAGAAGCTACGAGAGTGCCTTATTGTCTAATAAAATACGGAGGTTGACATATAATGAGCCAAAGTTTGACGGCAGGAGGACACAGTGCATGCATAGCATAAAGTCAAACTCGCTGACAAACAGAAGTAGGGGTGAGCATTATTCGGTTTTGGACCGAAAATCGAACCGAACCGAATAAAAGATTCAGTTCGGTTTTAAATAAAATCGGTTCGGTTTCGGTTTTGAAAATACTAAATTTTCTTATTTGGTTTAGTTTCGGTTTCGGTCCAAAACCATAACTGAATAAGAAAATTCAGTTTATATATATATATATATATATATATATATATATATATATATATATATATATATATATATATATATATATATATATATACTAAATATATCTAGGTATATTTAGTTATTATATATCTTAACAAAAAAAGCACAAATAAACCCAAAAATCGAATAAACCGAAAACCGAACCGATTTATTCGGTTCGGTTCGGTTATTGACCAATTTGGTTCGGTTTCGGTCCAATTCGATTTTCGGTTTTCGATTTTTCGGTTCGGTTGGAACCGAATAAACCGAATGCTCACCCTAAACAGAAGCCACCCAGCTGAATTTGACATAATGCCACCTGGACTTCGTTCGTTAACCAATAGTGACCGTCTTCGTTGGCTCTTTTCATCTCCGGCCCATTTGACAACAATACTTGAACTGAGTGAGACGAAATTCCTTGACAAAGTTTTTGACCCGAAATATCCAAAGGCCGGGTTTCTGTACTGTCCAGCTCGCCGACCCGGCCCAATATCCTCCCTAAAACAAAGTTCCAAATCCAATGGGTTATGTTAACTTGCTGAGTCTACTACGTTCCAAGTTGCCAAAATAATTGAGAGTTCATTGGAGGAATTATTTCATTTTGATACATTTTACTTAGATTAGGATTCATTTAGGTAGTTATCAAGTTGCTGTATATATACTATGTCAAAATTAATGCTTTATAGTCTCATTACTTTAAGGGTCTGCTTGGCAATTATCGGGTAGCGGTTATAAGGTGTTTTTAGATTACCGGTTATGAGGGGTCCGGTTTTGGATGGTTTTTAAGTAGCGACTTTTAAACCAGTCCAATCCATACTTGGAAATTCACTAACGAGCGGTTCTGAAAGTTTTTTACACGAATAAATTAAATAGGGAAGGGTATCGGTAGTTATAATTATATCTATTTTTTGTGAGGATATAAATACAATAAAAAATAAAGCCGTTCAAAACCTGCCGATTTGGGGTGTTTACAAAGCCACCAAAAATACATTACACCGGTTTTGGGGATTTTTGAGCCGACGAAAACCAGTGCCTCAAAAAATTAACAAACAGGGGTTTTCATAAACGGACGGTTCAAAACACCCCAAAACCGGTGAAAACACCATTACCAAACAGACCCTAAATATCGATTATGAACGTCTCTCTTAAAATTGATCTTGGCGTAGGGTTGTGCGCTTTTTTCATCTCCTAGCATAGTTGTTAGCGCATTATTATTGATGTTATCGACATCGTTGAGAGCTCCCGAGTACGTGGGCCCCGCATAAAAGATTTCGGTGCTGGAGACATTGGAGTACAAAGATGACGACTCTGATCAGGAGTGCGTTATATGCATAGGAGAGTTCGAGATCGGAGATCTGCCAGAGTATATGCATTAGTTCCACGTGGCTTGTATCGACTCATGGCTGACGTCGGCGACGATCTGTCCTACGTGCAGGACTACTGTAGTTCCGAAGAGTTTGGAGATCGAGAAGATCAGTGGGATGGTTCGAAATAACTTATATTTTTATTTTAGTTGATTTTATTATTAGGGAAGAACAACAACTTGTACTACGTACATCAAAAATTTTTTGTGCCCCAACACATCTACGTACATCAAAGAATTTTATTTTATTTTTATGCATTATTTAAAACTCTCTCATTTCTTCACATGCATCTATAACAAATTATGATTAAATTATTATAGGCAAATATAAACAGATATATAACAAATTTTTATTCAAAATATAACAATATCAATTATTAGTTGTTAATAGAGCTACGACATTGTCCACTTACTTGTGGTTATTCAAATATATGGTTTACAACAAAACATAATTTTGAGGATGTTTTGGTATAAATCCTTTAAAATTATGTACTAAAATAATTTATCATTGTTATAAATTAGGGAATGTAAGAATATCCAAGGTCCGGATCAGTACAATTATGGGCGGACCATGCCAAATTTGTTGACCCAAAATATCCAAGGTCCGGATTTTGTACCGTCCATCTCGACCCAACCCGGTCCAATATCATCTCTCTAAAACTATGTTCCAAATCCAATGGTTAACTTGTTGAGCCTAAGTTCCAAGTTGCTATAATAATTGAGAGTGTTTTTTTTTTTTTTAAGCAAGCTATAATAATTGAGAGTTCATTAAGCAATGATTTCATTTTGGTAAATTTGGATTCATTTAGGTAGTTATCAAGTTGCCGTATATTGAGAATTACTTTTTTTATAATAATAGTTCCTCTTTCACTACCGAGCATGAAGAGAACAACTTACTTGTTTCATGATCCAAATGAATTATATATATAATAATATATATATATATAGAGAGAGAGAGAGAGACGAACACCTAATATTTGAAGAAAACGATAGTAACAAGAAAGGATTTTTATCTTAAAGGTTTTAAAACTTAAGGTGTTTCTTGTCTTAATTTCCAGCAAATGTTTTGAATTTTTTTAAAGCATTTAATACCAAAACATTCCCAAAATTATATTTTGTTGTAAATCATATATTTGAATAACCACAAGTAAGCGGGCAATGTCGCGGACTTTTTATTTGCAACTAGTAAATCTAAAAGAGTTTTTTTTTCAAATATTGTTAAAAAATATTTTAAATATTTGAATAAAAATTTGTTATATGTGTGTTTATATTTAACTATAATTTGTTATAATTCTTTTATATTTTTTATAATTTGTTATACATACGTGTGAAGAAAGGAGAGGATTTTAAGTTATGCATAAAAATAAATAAAAAATAAAATAAAATTATTTTCTTTCATACTTTTTTATTATTAATTGATGGAAAATTTACATCCAGCTTAGACGGTTTAATTTGAGTCGTTTCCAAGCCACATTACATTAGAGATGTTGGGGCACACAAATTTCTTTGGTATACTTAGTATAAGTTGTTGTCGTTCCCTATAATAAAATCAACTAAAAATATAAATATAAATTATTTTCAAACCATCTCACTAATCTTCTCGACCTCCAAACTCTCTGGAACTACACTAGCCCTGCACGTAGGACAAGTCGTTGCCGACGCCAGCCACGAGTCGATACAGACCGTGTGGAATTGATGCATACACTCTGGTAGAATCCGGTACTGGTCTCCGATCTCGAACTCTCCAATGCATATAACACACTCCCGGACAGAGTCATCACCTTTGTACTCCAATGTCTCTAGCACCGGATCTTCTTCGGTACCGCTTCTACGGGACCCACGTACTCGGAAAGCTCTCGACGATGTCGAGAACCGCAACAATATTGTGCTAGCAACCATGCTAGGACGATGAAAAGAGCGAACAATGCTACGACAAGATCAATTTTAACAGAGACGTCCATAATTGATGAATAAAGTAATGAGATTACAATGTATTAATTTGACATAGTATGTATATATATATAGACAATTAGACAATAGTACTTGAAATAGGATTATACTTCTAATTCTGGTAACGTTATCTTTTATTTTTGTTTGTTTATTTATTTTTGTTAATATTAGATAACAAATATTGGAATCAGTATTTGATTAGACCCATTGGTGATTGTGACTAGCATTATTTTAAAAGTATTATCGATGTAGAATTAGTCTGAAATATATATGCATTAAATAAAGATTTTCTTAAAAATGAATAAATTTAAAATTATGTACTAAAATAATCTATCATTGTTATAAATTAGGGAATGTAAGAATAACAAAAACATAACAAATTTGAGGCAATAAATTATGACCTGGAAGATTGTAAATTAACTCCCAATATGGAAACTAGCAGATATATATAAAGATTTAATAGTTAGGATTAAATTGTTGTTACCCGCTGATTGCACAAGTGAAGAAAACATACTTATTTTTGGTAATAAAGTATGGACTCAAAATATCGTAAATTAACTCGATCCCAATACGGAAACCCAAACTGAAAATTCAGCAACAAATAAAAAAAATAAATCTTATGGCCCACAGTTGCCATATGTACATAGATGAAATATATATGTTAATTTCCATGTATGGACACAACCGATGTATTGTATAAAAGGAAGGACATAGGAAACATATTTTTCAGAACAATCTTTCAAAGAAACAGAAGAGGAAGAAGAAGAATAGGAAGGATGAGATTAGCCTTCTCACCGTTGTGTGACAAAGTTTCGGTCGTCGGGAAAGGGGCTTCGGCCGTGGTGTTCTTAGGAGTTTTTAGAGACAATGGAGGTTGCCCCATCGAGTACGTGGCGGTGAAATCGGCTCCCTTGCCGGTTGCCTCAAGGATGCTGATGCGAGAGAAGCTCACCATGGATGCTCTCCATGGTTGCCCCGAGATACTCCAATGCTTCGGGGATGAGCTAGTTCTGGACCCCAACAACCGCGTTGCCACGCCCACGTACAACATGTATCTTGAGTTCGCCACGGAGGGAGCCTGCACAAGCATATTCGATCAATATCATGCGTCGACAACGGGGGTGCCGTGGGGCTGACCGAGGAAGCTGTGAAAGGATACACGAGGTCGATGCTTCGAGGGCTTGCCCATATCCACAGGAGAGGCTACGTCCACTGCGACGTGAAGCCTGACAATGTACTTGTGTGGAGCAGTTCTGATGTCAAGATAGCCGACTTTGGGCTGTCCAAGAGGATCGGAAGGAAAGAAGATGGCATCATCCGAGGCACGCCCGCCTACATGTCGCCAGAGGCGCTGACCCAGGGGGAATACGAGCCTCCGATGGATATATGGTCGCTCGGATGCACGGTGGTGGAGATGCTGACGGGGGAGCTTGCCACTAAGCTACCTAAGGATCTCAGATGGAGGAGGGAACTAATGTTGTATGGGGTATCTCAGCTGGGTATTGATCTGAAGCCGGTGATACCGGACAAGCTGTCACCGGAGGGGAAAGACTTCTTGAGCAGGTGTTTTGCCAGGAAACCCAAGGATAGGTGGACTGCACACATGCTTCTCAAGCACCCCTTCGTATCCTCCGACTACATCTGGTGGTCGAAGTTCAATATCAAGACGACGAAGATTTCTGATGCTGCAGAGGTGGAGAGGAGGATTGCAGAGTGCATCTAGTGCATAATCAGTAGATATATGATTCTTAGATAAGGCACTTTTTTCATTCAATATATTGATATAGTTTGATCTTTGCTTCTTTAAGTAGGAATGTTGTTCTTCAACTATTTACAATGTATTAGTCTCCTATGCTGGAGTTGTGAGTGTTGTAGTGCCCTGTTTCTTGGGATAATTGGATTATAAAATGAAATGGTAGAATTGGTAGATGGCCAATTTTGTTCTCTTCTTCTTTTTTAGGGCATAGACTGGGTGTTTGATCTTGGACTCTAGAATTTAGTCGGACATCAAATAAAATTCCAAGTGTATATTTCAATATCTCTTCTATGTTTTGACTTGTGCGCATGTGATGTGATAGTCCATGTGATATGTTTTGCTACTCATTATAATTGGGATTTTCCTTAGGAGGTTTTGAAGGACGCAAAGTGGCTATTGGAACATAATTACGATAAAATTATTATTTTATCCCATATCAAATTATCTACTATCTTTTAGCCGGTTTAACATGTCCTTAAAAGAGTTAAAGCCTACAAAAACCCAAGCCTAATTGGATCATAATTTATAAAGTACTACCTAAAGTAATGTTCAATGACTATAGGATTACAGTTCTATTGGAATCAACACACTTATTGGGACCTCTTGACTGTGTTCAAATTTAAAAGAAATTGAATAAAACTAGATTAATGAAAACTAGGTAAAACAAGATGCAATAGCATACTCTTTATTTAGGCTATGCTTTCATATATATATAACACTTTAATTGCTAAGGTATTTGAAAACTTAGGTCTCTTTTTTTTTTTTTTTTTCTCTCTCTCTCTCATCCATCAAGGATTAACCCAAACAAGAATGGTTGTCAAAAGTAGGTCAAATGTTATTTTCTACATTGTGCTAGTAGCTTATCTATCCTAACTGTATAAACTAACATTATGCACTCAAAGGTAAGATGGTTCGGATATCCATATTTGTTTTCTATAACAATCGAATAGGAATATGTAAACAAAGACCAATATTTTTTGTACATAAAAATAAATAACCATATTTGGCAAGACAATCTCAGACCAGATCATATCTAAGAAGAAATTCATACAAGTAAAGACAAATACAAATGCCGATCGGATCGGATATATAAAAGAAAAATATATGATTTCATATAGGTATATACATATAGTAATTAATTTAGACAATGTTAGCTTGAGTACTAATATATTAAAATTTTCAAATGATGATCTTGAGGAAGAAAATATATGGAGCAATCTGAAAATTTTACTATGGAGTGACGAGAATAGTTTGTAAATTGGTTAAGTCTGTCTCATACAAGTTTCGACAATTGTGTGACAAATTTGACAACTTTATTTTGAGTTATAATTTGTGATTAATGAATTTGATAAATGGGTATATTTTAATTATGTGATATTATGTCTTTATGTGGATGGCATTAAGATATTTGTGACATCTTTAGATACTGTAAATGATATCAAATTATATGTCAAATAATTTTGATCTGAAGCCAGGAGAAGCCTGTATGATTTTGGGGATAAATGTGTCAAAAATCACTAGAGGTATTTCTTTATCATTGTCTCGCTATATTGAAAATATGCTTAAACTTTTCAAAAAAAAAACTATTTGTTACTCCTTAGGTTCTAGTATTGCGTTGAAGAAAAACTTAGGTGAACCTGTATCACAACACAAATAGTCTAAATTAATAGGATCTCTACTTTATGTGTCAAATTGAACCATGCCTGCCTAATAGAACTTATGCTATAGGTAGACTCACTAGATATACTAGTAACCCTAGTAAATATCACTAGAGAGTGTCTAAATATCTCAGGGGCAAAACTTGATTGTTGTCTACTTTATACTGGGTATCTTGAGGTCATAGAGGGTTATTCTGATTCAAATTTGGTAAATATTCTCATGATGTAAAATAATAGTTTGCGACATCAGCCGATACCGATCCAATATGGCCGAAATCGATACAGTTTGGCATGTTTCGATCAATATCGACCACCATCGATACCGACATTGGACGTCGATTTTCTAGTTAATCTAGCAAAAAATTGAACAAAAAGACCAAGCGATCAGGAAGGGTGTAAAAGCATATCAACGTTGTAAAAGCATGTAAAACGAAGAAAATTTATCAATCACGAGTAACCAATCAGCAAGAGTGACTATTACGTCATTCAATTTCAAAACTAGTAAGAAACGACACATGAAATATATCAAGTTTTTTTAAATCTTGCTAATTTTTTTAAATCCTGCTAGATTTTTTTTTAAATGTCAAAATTATGATCTCGTTGACAAAGTGCCCGTATTGATCCGCTTTCGATAGTTTCTGAAGAAAAAAAAATCTATAGGTACTACAAAATTTATTTAGGCTAGTCCAATTTTTTTACTTATTACAAGTTTGCTAACGAAAAATGCTTCAGACTAGTCCAATTGTTTCAGGACTGTCAAATATTTCGACACTTCTAATTTTTTGGGACTGCCAAATATTTTTTAGGAAGGAGTGTCAAAATTTTCGACAATCCTCCTTCTTATTCCTTCCTCCTCCGCCTCTCCCTTTTTCCTCTCCTCCGCCTCCTTCTCTCCTTTGCCTCCCCCTCTCCTTGACCTCATCCTCCTCGACCTCCTTCTTTACAACGAGGAAGCGCGACGGCTAAGGGTGCGACGGTAGGGGGTTCGGCATTGGCAGCAGCAACAACAACGTCGGAAACAACAACAGACAGTAATGAGCGACGGGGGCGTGCGGCGACAGAGGACGAGGCGTGGGGAGCGTGACGGCAGGGGATGTGGCGGGGGCGTGCGGCGGTAGGGGATGCGACATGGCATGGGGAGGAGGGATGTGGACAGTCGTAAAAAAATTGAGTCGTCCTGAGTAAAAATTACAAAAACTTTGACTGGCCTGAATTAATAGACTGTCCCAAGTAAACATTGTGGTGCATGTAGAATTTCTCTTTCAAAATATCTAGCATCTAAGCAGTATCAATCCTCTTCTCCGATTGTCCCTCCCAAATCCTGAGGAACACAAGAATGCCACTCCTATCCGCCAACCACTTCCCCTCCCACACCCCCCCCCTCCCACTCCCCCAACGCCCACATCAACCACCCCACCACCACCCCCCTCTCCCCCTCCCCAACAAACCCAAGAAATCTTCCCACAACTCCCACCCCTCCCCTCCTCCTCCTGCCCCCGCTTTCAACAAGTCCTTCCACAGCCGCACAAAGTACCACCACCGCCCCCCTCCCCCCCCCGCGGCGTCATCTCCTCCGACGGCGACCGCTCCGTCATCGTCGGCGACTCCGGCGTCTCCTACCTTCTCCCCGGTGCCCCCCCCCTTCCACTTCCAGTTCTCCTCTACTCCGAGTCCCCAAAGGCCAAGCCTCTGGCCATCCGGGAGCCGGCGTTCCTCCCCTTCGCCCCCCCCGACGATGCCCAGGCCGTGGACGGGAAGGCCCCGCTGCTGTCCAAGAAGGACAAGGAGAGGAAAAAGAAGATCAATGTTTCAGGCCCATCGGAGAGGAAGAGGAAGGGGCTGGGGGGATGGTGTTGAGGACGAGCCGGGGGTTGGGGAGGATGATGGGGAGGGGCAGCGTCGGGGACGGGAGGAGCAGGAAGGAGATCCTGGGGGAGCCGCTCGTATAGGAAGGTCAGGAGCTGGTCAGGCCGTGCTCTCGTCCAACCGCCAGCTCAATCTCGTGAGCTTCCTCTTAAAAAAAAGTACTACTGTGTTGAATGGCTCTTGCAGTGACATTGAGAAACCACCGCACACAAAAATTAGTAGGACACGGAGGATACAGGTACGACGACACGGTACACGAAACTTATCTCCTGACATGCACAAGTGTCCGTTTATGTTTGGTACGTATCCGGAGAATACCGATACCTTCATAGCGCCGACGTCGGAGTCACCGGAGTCTTTGTGCTTTCTAGTGGGTCGGTGTTAGTAGGAATTTGTTTAAATTCGACCACGGAACTCAATAATAACTTGCACTGGATGTGACACGTGCATTTCACTCACATTGAGAGTGTACTTATTTTACTCCTTAGTCCTTTGAAAAAAATAAAGGGATCAGATGCATGTAATCCAACGGCTTTTCATAGCCGACTTTTAAAAATTAAGAACTCATGTCATGAGTTACTCTAGGTTTTTTTGTTTAACTAGCATACTATTCCATCTTTAGTTTCTTGAACTTACTATCGTCCAATTGAATATAGTATTCTATGTCTATAGCATATTAACTTGCAGTAAACAATGTTGCTTATGTGTATCAAATTAAGAATGTTTCATATTTTGAGCTACTCAAACATTCTTCCGTCAGAATTTGGTCAATTATAGAGCATAAGAAAGCTCCAGCGAGGATTGACAAATTAATCACCTGTCTTCCAACCTAAAGCGAATCTTCCTTACTGGTGTAAATCTATAGACAACAAGAGAGGACCTTGCCATAGAATCTACAACTACAAGGTCTGTTGGCAGGCTAGTAGACCTACCTTTCTGTCTAGTTATGCAGTTTAAGCTTTAAACTTCTTTAAAGTTTGAACTCATGCAACCAAGTAGTACTCTCCAAATCCCTCCCCCTATCTTTTTAGTCTAGATTATACAATTTGCTGCAAAAATTGCCTTCATATCCATGTTAAGACAAGATTGAAATGGAATCTCCGATCCTAATTGTCTGTAGAGGAAATATCATCTTATAATGATGCAAAGAGTAACTTCCTTTTGTGTAGTAGTGTAGCTGAAATGTGGTATGAGTATATCTCGCTGGTGATCTTGTGATGCACTATAGGTCCCAATGTTTGCCATTAAAATCTTTTGATTGCAATTTCAATTACAAACAGAACAGTGTTACAATGTAGGACTTACACGTATCCTAGGAGTACACTTTTGTTTATCTGGGTCCCTGTGTCGATGGAGCGAGTGGTAATGCGTTGACACCGTTGACGATCTGACGACGGTTCTCTCGGTTCTCTGAAGGTCTGAGTTGCTCTGCGTGCTGGAGCTTACGAGAGGAAGAAGACGTTGAATGTCTGTATTTTTCTCTCTTACTGTGTGTATGTAGGTCTGTCTGTCCGTGTGAAGAAGGAGATGATCACTCTATTTATATCTTGCAGATTGGTTGCTCATGCGCGCATATGTAGGATGCGCCTGTACGTGGGGACGTCACGTGGTTAAGCTGCGGGAGGCGCATGGATGATGTACCATTATTTGTGGGTTGAATCCTTCATGCTGCATTTGTGGGCTGGCACGTAGCAGGGAGAGGATCTTTCAGTTGCTGAGATCTGGGTGATTAGCACCCCTTCATAGGCTGAATTGAGTCAAAGGACACTGGCGCGTGTCCGTAGCTCAAAGATCTCGAATTTGGTGGTGGATAATCTGATAGGATGCACCTGGGGTTTGGACGCATGAAAGACTTTGGCTCGCAACCTTCAGGAGTCACAACCATCTGGACGCACGGCCTTTGAGGCACATGCGAAGCTTCAGTAGCGACTTGACCTCTGTCTTTAGGGATCAGAGAAGGTCTGAGGCGCATGGCTCTTGAAGCGCATGCAGAGATTTGGGCACATG